>JAPYZS010000356.1:0-304930 GCA_030522925.1 Trissolcus japonicus | reverse complement strand
ACTGCACACTGTTTAAGTGCGCACAGATCGGGTGCACACCGGTCAACTGCACACAAATCGACTACAAACGGTCAACTGCACACGGTGAGCAGTTGCTCGAATGCGCACTCGAACAGTGTGCAGTTGACCGGTGAGCACTTGAACGGTGTGCACTCGAACGGTGTTCACCCGTACGGTGTGCACTCGAACGGTGCGCAGTTGAACGGTGTGCACTTGCATCCTTCCCGGAATTTGAGAAAACCAAAAATAAACGGCTTTCTCAAAATTAATCTCTTGCAACTACTTGTTTTGTCGTGAATAATTTTTGAAATTGTCCCGTGTGTCACTCCATTTTCGTAACATTAATAACCTAATTTTTTGCAAAAAAACGAACATAAACCAGGACAAAAGCCGAATTGAAACCGATTAATTTATAAATTAATTTTATTAAACTTTCTTTTGTCTTCATTTTTTTGGATTTTTTTATAAAAAAATTCGTTACGGCAAAAAAACGACTACTTATCACTCCATTTTTTGTTTTTTTTACATTCCTAAACCGCGCTAGCGAGATTAAACGCGACGCCATGTGAAGTGGTGGGGATGGCGCTGCCTCTCCTATCATTGTTCCCTACGTAGCAGCGATCGACATCGCTTCGGTTCCATACGCAGTTGAGTGTATATATATATTGTTTTTTTTATTTTTAATGAAACAGAAAATTTAAAATTTGTGTGATAAAAAAATTAAGCGATTTTTTGAATAAATAATATAATAATATTTATTTTCGTACCAGCGGGCGCGAAGTATCCCTTTTTCTCCCTTGGACCTATGATATAATGTGGCCTCTAAAGGCTTGCCCGAAAAATTTTCTGGGCACTTAAAAGGTAACTGAAATGATAAATTCGGGGCCTTCATCGGGTTGTTACAGTGCAGGACCAATGTTAGCAGCTAATGTCGAAGAGCCAACGTTGTACCGATGTTTGTCACATTGAATTGCTAAAGATACAAAAAAATCTGATAGCTACTTTGGTATACATCATTTATACATGGTGGCATCCAATGTTTGAACAATTAAATATCGTGGATAAGTGAGTGGCAAATTTACACGACATGTGCAAAGGCAGTCGATGGAGCGATGGGCTACGATGCAGACTACAGATCCGAAGGACAAGCGTTCGAACTCTAGCCCAGAACTAACAACAACCTTAAATTCATCGGACTTTTGAAATTACTAACACTAGTATACAGCGCGCGCTACGCATAGTATATGGTTTAATTTTTCAATTTTTAACTGCACATTTTCACCTGTCAAAAATAAAGCAACAAACTGTCAAAAATGAAGTGGTGGTTACGTATGAACTTGTCCAACGATCGGAACCGTGGCCAACTTAATCCTCCATTCAACTTTTTTGAGATCGATTGACTACAAATTTTGAAAATAGTTATCTAAAAATAATTGTGAAAAAATTGTCAATATAAATAAGACAATTTAATTTTTTTAATACTTTAACATTGTCTTAACTCTGGCAAAAAGACTTGAGTCAACAATGGCTGGTGATGATGAACGGAAGATTTATCCCAGAGACTACCATCTCTGGATTGAAGATTGGCAGCCAAATGCGATTCAACTTTCACAACTTTGGTCTAACGTTGGACCAGGCCTAAATTTCTACACTAAGACATCTACACTTTTAATAAGTGTAGATTATTAATAAGTAATAATAATAAGTAATAAGTATATGTTTTTCATATAACATGTAATGTAGTCAAGATATCTTACACATTTTACGAATTATGCTATAACATTTTGTATCTTTTTTTATCCATTTTTTATCCTACATGGGCCGGAAAGGGTCTTCTTGAATAAAAAAAAATTATTAAATTTTATTAAAGTTTATTTTTAAATATTAATTCAACTCTAAGTTTTAACAGCTAAATAAATTTTTAAGTTAAAAAACTTGAATTTTTTTTATACAAAAAATTTCAAATCGAACCTGAGCCTCTGAAGTGGTAGGTGGATGCCATATGCACTGAGCCACAATTGACTAGAAAATCGGATTCCTATTGAGAAACTCACTCAGCAACTTGTCTTTATAATAAGTACTTAAATATTTTATATTTTTCAATTAAAAATTCTCCAAATTACTTCTAAATACACGAAGAATAGAAATTTTGTCTTCAGGGTTTGAATTACTATAAAGTATAATTTTTCATAAATTATTTATACATTATCTACTTTTTTATCATTTGTTACGATGTAAATCGTAACTTCGGGATCACTTCAGATAAAATTATAAATTACAGTATGATAAAGACATCGGATTTTTCGAAACTGCATTTTTCGAATGCAATAAATTAAAAATAATTTTTATGTTTTAATAAAAAAAATTCTCGCTCTTGAATCAGAAGTCCCCAAATTGTTCTTCTGCAAGAGACTTGAATCTGTGGTCCCCAAATTGTTCCACAGCAAGCCAGAGTTCGACCGATTGAATCAGATCTTTAAAAGTATTTCAAATCATTGAGTGTTGGCGAAACCACGTTTCCTAAGTTCTGTGAGTCTAGTGCTCCAGCTCTGAGAGACCCAGCTATCACCGCTATCCGAGATGGTGAAGGAATTTACGAGCATTGCACCAGTGACCTAATCTCATGAGAAGAAACTATAGATAGCCCAGAATATCAAGAACCCCGTTCACCATACGCACATTTATCGAATTTCATGTAGAAGATAAGGCATGTAATCCCCCTGTTACTACGGTGGTTGTACCATCCAATCTACCGGTAGCAACTCTAAATAATAGAATTAAAAACATTTCAAAACAATTGCGCCAAGTTGGTAAAAATAGACAAACCTGAACTTCTTGAGGAATTATCCTCTATTTCTCAGGCAAATTTCTCAGGAACGGCATTGTTAAACAAACTTAAGGAGTTCAAGATCGAAAGGTTAGTTAAGGGGAGGTTTAAGTGAAATTTCGACTATATGATGGGTTTAATGTAAGTTAACGAAACTTTGGTACTTTTTGTACTTTTTCACGTAGAATCGAATGATGCAAACCAAAATTTGATATGGTTCATGTTTTTAAAGGTTAGGTTTCGTTTTTCAGCGAATTCTGGGAATTTCGCAAAGCCCATGCGAGAGATTGTTCGGAATGATGTCCATAGCTACTAAAAAAATTTCATCCAAAAACATGAAAACCTGTAAGAGTAGTTCAATTTTGAAAATTGAGCTCCGTCTATTTCAGATAAAATTGCGCCCGTATTACTTAAAATTGCAACTTTTAATTTTGAAAATAATTTCAATTCACATTATAATACTTTTGTTGCTTCATTTGTACTATATCATATTTCCAATCCGTTCCTCTGTTATTGTGTTACCAATAATCAAATAAATAAATAAACCATCTGTTATTTCTACGGACGTAACAAAGTATCGATGTAGACATTTTTTTGAAAAATTGATATTTATTGATATTAAAAAAATATGTTATTAAGAAATTTAATTATTTTGGTTGTTATTAAAGCAATCGAATAAATTATTATCAGTTCAAATTTTATGACAACTATTTTTTTATTTTTCGGATCAATTTTATTTTGAATCGAAAAGTTGGTTTACTATATTTATAATGTTATAAAGGATATTTTCAATACTTCAAGCCCGTATATAAAAACTAGAAAATTAATGAGTTGATCGCCATCATTATCCATTCATGTTGCTCCATGAAACAAACAAAATATGATACTGTTGACCATTTATCAAATAATAAAGCCCCCGTGACAAGATTCACATCGGCACGCTTGTCTAAAATGCGCATAAGCTGCAGAACTATGATCGGATTTCCATTTCCTGCATTCTATTCATACCGTTTCCTGGACTACATATGCATTGAGATGTAGGTCAAGTCAAAAAGTGCACATGGATTATCAATAAATGCAACACATTTTCGTAATTAATATAATCTCAATTTATTGCCTGAAAAAATAGAAAATATATTAATTCTTAATTTTATTTTCAAAGAAGTATTTACATTTGGCGCATGAACAACAAAATGAATAACACAAATAACAAAAAGTTAGAATGTCGTAATGACAAAAGAAAATGGTTCATTTTGTGAATTAATAAAGACTTTTGATATTCAATTAAACTTCAATTCACATGCCTAATAAGAAAGAAGTGATTGATTCAGCCATATATAAAAAGCGAGCATTCAATTTGAAATCGATATTACGTTTTGTGAAACGAGAATATTGTGCGCCCATTTTTTGTGTTGACGTTTTTTGCGCAGCAGAGCTATTGTTTCCCTTTATCTTGTAAACCTCGGCAAAGTCGCTGATACTTTTTATTTGATTGGTCGCAAACGATATGTGTGCATGTATATTGGAATGGCGTGTATTCTTGCTCGACTTTTTTAAATTGAATACACCATTGATTCTTGTATATTGAGTCGTGTGTATGAAGAAGGCAAAAGGGTGTTATGAAGGGACTCGAATGAAAGAAGAGTAGCTGTGAAAATAAAATAAAAACCACACGAAGGAAGGCAGACGACTTGCATCTGCTCGGTGCTTGCGCATTGGTGCTCGGTGTGTGCATAGCCGCCATGCTGGCATCCCCTCTATAGCGCATGTGTCTAACACCTACACACGTGACATTACATGCGTTTCTGCCTGTCTGCCCAGCCTTTTTAACTTATTCTACATCTATATGTGTATTCCAAATTAATGTCTTTTTGGAATGCGTCAGAAGCTTGGCGAGTTATAATCTCCGAGCAGAGTTCATCATATACAAGCATTTGTGTTGTGTGATGAAATCAGTTTTTTGACACAAGATCCACGTTACATTTTCATTTGTGCTTGATATATTAAATCAGATTAAATTTGCGTACGATTCACGCACACACAGACGTGCATAGGGTACTTTATATATTATACCGTCAGCGATATACTTACAATAATATATATAGATGTAAAATTAACGTACATTTCCGGAACAGCTTTATAACGACGTGCTGAAAATTTCATTTCTACCATATGATTCTCAAAATCTGGATTCAAGCTGAACGTTATAATATTTTATTATGATGTATATGGTATGGTATGGCCGGAGGTTTAATTATTACTGGTATATTATTATTGGCATACTAGAGAGTTTATAATTTTTTAAAATATAGTTGGGTATGCAGATTCGAGTTCTATATAGTTTAATCGTAGTTAGTGGAAGATTAATAATAAAGTAGTGATTTAAAGTGCAAATTACACGGCATTCATTATAAAAAAAAATTAAGAATCAAGAAGTTTTATTCCTAGAAGGACGAATAAACTTCTTAAATATATATATATATAGAAATAAAATTCCTGTGATAACGACTACTCGCATCTTTGTACGAATAGTCAACAAAAGTTTTTAAATATCTTACTTCGGTCTTATATTTTTTTATTCAGTTATTATTATGAACGGGATATAACAATGACATAAATGATATACAGTATATTGTATTATAATTTAAGAATTATTTGGTAGAAAAATATCCCTCAAACAAAATTTGTGTTTAAGTTTAGTATAAAAAATATGTTAAAACTGATATGAATTGCTATTTTGAATAAAAAATTTTGTATTCTGCTAGCCGAAAATCTATTAAATTCAATAATTTACAATACAAAACAATTGCAAACTGAATTTCCATATTGGGTTTGCTTCTATTTTACAATGATAAGTTATTTCATTCAACTGGATCGATTAATTATGTATCGAGTTATTGGATGTCACAAATGTCAATATACTTTTCATAATTTGTAGGTAAAAAAGCTTCCTTTTGTTTGCGCTCAAAATTATTGTTGTTATTATTATTATTATTATTATTATTATTATATTAGAAAAAATTACAATTTTCATTTTTCCTGTACTTTAAATTTCTTACAATTTTATGAAAAATGCACATTCTGTGTTTGAATATATTACAGTCTAGAGTTTAAGCCGAAAATAGGCGTTCAAATTGAATAGAGACAATTTTTCAAAATTTAATTTTATCAAAACAATTTTTTTTTTAATTTTACATCTTATTGAATTACGTAAATTTTAGTTTTAAATGTGTACAATTTGAATGGAGATAAATTAACTGTGTTCTAACTCAACCTTTCGATTTTTGATAGTTTGGCAAAAACGGATAAATTGAAATGGATTGTAGTGCAACGTCATTTAAACAAATATTGCAACACGAAAATATATAACATGCAAAATATAAAAATAGGTACATCGTTACAAGAGTCTCACGTTCAAATCTTTGTTCCGAAGCTGATTTTTAACGAAAATTAAAGCATCATATTAGGTGCAAAATTAGTATTATTTTGAGGGTTGGAAGACTTGCACCCGTAAAGAAAAGTCATTTTTGCACATCAAGGTTACACTAAGTAATCAATATAATTATTTATAGCAAATTTGAATAATTCATAAATGAAGTTCATAATGAAAAAGTAACTATCAATTTTTTAATGATATGTTGATAAGTGACAAGTCACGGTTTAGTTATAGAATTTATATAATATATAAAATTTATACTTGAAAAACAAAAAAAAACAAACAAATTATTATGTTTTTGAAGATGGTTTCCAAGCTAACTCAACAGATTTTTACACTTCAAGTGTAATTTTAGTGTAGATATAGCATATAATAGTGTGTAATTTCACATAGATTTTGTACAGTGTATATCTGTTACATGACCGTGACTACACTATTAAAAGTAACGTATATTTTTACTACAGTTTTGCTGTACATTGATGCAGAAAAATTTACGAATTTATAAAATATTCTTAGTGTTTCAAATGTTGCGAAAAAGCTGAGTGATTTTGGTAATTCACCTAATATTATGCTGGTGGAGAAACTGTAATTGTCAAAGTTACAAATCAACACTGAAAAAATAGTTATATACATTTGTTGTGTATTATTTCTGCTTCTAAAATGAAACTGTTTAATATATATAATTCTTTCTACATCAGATTTGCCTTAAATCAGTGAATACATATAAATCGAACTGAATTGATCAACTTCAGTAAATATTATTTGTACAAAAACGTTTCAAATAATATTTACTGAAGAGTAAAACTGTACTGTATTTATATTACTGTATTAGAGTAAAATTTATATACTGATAGGGTAAATATACCAATGAACGACCGGTTAAGATTCGGTACCAATGACCGCTCATTTAAGAAACATTGCCTATCTTTGTCACTCCTATGGCCAAAGATCCTTCACTGGTGTCCTGTCAAATATACTGGTGCAGTCACCCTATATGCAGTATAACAATCTTATCCTTTTGAACCAAGAAATCGACATTTTAAGTATTTTGAAAATGAATTGAGTATTTCATTTCAGTAAATATATATTTACAATGACCCAAAAAGTGGAAAATGAAAAGAATTAAGAATATTATGAGTATTATTTTGTTTGCAAAGCGAAATAACCTTAAAATTGTACAGCTGCATGCATGGTATATATTTATATATAAAACGTATATCATGCATATAAATTATTGGGAGATATTAAATGTGCACTGGTGGAAAAACGGAAATATGCTGACGAAAGTATACAACAAAGTAGTTCCCTCTTAGACATCATACATGTAGATTGACATTTAAATTGTAAAATTATACACCAATCAATGCAAGGAGCCATTTATTAAGCAACCATAGATTCCTATCGTTATAACCGTATATTTACGTCGGTCAGTTTTGTATAGAGATCCGAGTTCATAAGTGATTCAATTACGGGAATTTGTAACAGAATTACATAATGTTACAAGCACCCCTTGTGTAATTAAATTTTCACCTCCACGATGATAGTGATATCGAAATTTATAGAAACATGCAGAAACCGCAAAATTCGTAATATGAAATAAAATAACGTGTGTATATATAAGCAGTTGACAGATTGAATAATTCGTATGGGGACTGTTTGATTTTGTATAACATATAGATAGATAAATAGCCCCGTACAAAAGAGATCGTAATTGCTTGAAAATAGATCGGGGCATAAAATCTCTTGATCCCATTGAATGAGCATCCCCCACCAGCACCATTTGTGTGATGCATCTCCCCTCCTCTTTAGAGATAAGAAACGCTCGAGAATCCAAACGTATTAATTAAACGACTCATTTTGATCGCACGACAAAAACGTGAGTTTAACGCCCATCGTGGACTAATGCGATTTCCCCTCCAACTGTGTGCAAAAAAGGGAAGTGAGCGTGGCCCGATCTGTGGCGCGCCAATCGGTGCCCTCGCAGAACACACCCGTTGACGTTCAAGTATCAACACCACGCCTCTACGCTTGCTGCCTCCCCCTACCCCACCCCACCCCACCGGATTCTGATCCGCAAGTGGGAGAAACGCCGCGGCGTCCCCTCCACTCGAACTCAAATACTCGTTTAGTGTGGATAATTTTCTCAAATACTAGCAACCACTCACGCACGCCAGAGCCCTCGAACTTGTTTGAGCCGAGCCGAGTCGAGCTCGAGTCCAGCTCTCGGTGCGTCAAGTCAACCTGATAATACATTAGTCGTGAACAAGTGTGTTAATTAGCATAATTGACGACTCCTCCTCATGTCGGTTAAGTGCGGCGTTTTTGTTAATAAGAATCAGCGGATTGAGTGTTGCGACTAGACAGTACCGGCTAATCGGATGGAAGTGCAAATTGACGCACCGTATACGTAATTGGAGCAACCGAATGTGTGATCAAGTGTAAGCAACTCGCGGAGGCCCACAACAATTGTGCTAAGAAATTGTGATGAACCGGTGATGAACATAGTGTGCGAATGTACCAGGGAGAATAATAGAAGAAACTTGACGAGTCTATTGATTGTTTGGACAAATGGTGGAACAAACTTAGATGCATTGGGATTTAGTGACAAGTTGTAGTGTTGAAGGTTGACTCGAATTGACTGGAAGGCGTCGTGCCGCGTACGATGATGCCGCTCGCGCCGACGCCAATCGTCGCGGTTCCGTCGAAGCCAAAGATTGGCTTCAGCATAGACTCGATCGTTGGTGGTGGCCGGGAGAGTTTGAAGATCGAGCGCGATGGCAGCCCGATGGAAGTTGTCGAGGGCTCCTCGTCGCCCAGGAGTCGGAGGCACACGGCCACCAGGTCCCCGGGCGCGCACTCCGAGGGCTCGGACCGGCCGCTCTCCAGGGGCTCCTCAATTGAATCCTACTCAAACTCGAGAAGGGCCTCAGCTCACGCCACAAGCCATCATTTGAAACTCGCTAATCATCTCGATTACAGTAGGACCGCAACGACAAATAGTCATAGCGATGCCTCCACGCCTAACAACAGCCCTAGTCCGCCGCACCGAACACCCCACGCTGACTCGCCGCATCCTCAACCGCCCCCTGGTGTCGTCAGGCCAAGTCCGAATTACCTCGCGCCGCCCCCTGGCTCCGCAAGCGCCGCAGCGGTCGCCGCGGAACAGCTCAAGAGTCTCTACGGGTTGCCCGCTCATGGACCCCCGGCCCCCCAAACGGCCCAGACCGAGTATCACTCGCAGCACCTAGCGCTCGCTGCCAATTTCGCAGCTGCTCAACACTTTCAGGCCGCAAATCTTGCGGTCGCTCTACAGGCTCATCATGGGGCTTCGCCCCACGCCCCACCGCATCCACCCTACGCGCACGCCGCCGCTCCGGCTGCAGCCCATCCACCGCCACATCCTCACCAGCCTAGGGATAGTTATCCACTTTATCCCTGGCTTATATCTAGACATGGCAGAATATTCCCCCACAGATTTCCTGGCGGTGAGTATAATCATCACACGTTTCTTTATTCATTATGTTCTTACCGCTCCAACCAGCATCAGATAATTTCATATCACAAACATACAGTCCCGCGTTCACAAAACCGCTCTTCTTCTTTTTCTCCGCATTCCTCAAGGTCATCGGATGCAACAAGGGAGCCCGGCTATTCATCTTCTTTTTTATCGTAACGTTAAATTCTATTCTATACGTCAATGTCCTGTCGGATATTTCAATTGCCAAACACAAATTTTCAGTGCTCGACTGATGATAAGAGTCAAATAGGGGGAGGGGGGCTCTCAAATTTGATGCCGGTTATCGCGTATACCATCATTTTTTTTTTTTTGTTTTTTCAAAAATGAAATTCAAATTGTCAAGTATACCCAGTTACAACAAATTTTTCATTTATGCATGCACGCATATATGGTATTTGGACATATATGCTACAATGCATATATATAGTAGCAAATGTAGCATACTAAATGGCAGCACAAATGTGGCATATTTATGGCAAAAAACATATTGACTGCATATATTGGCTATATATACATGGAATCCGATATTCTTTCTGTAAATAACGTTCTTTTTGCTAAAAATATTACATTTCTTTTTGCCTGGTTGTTTGGCTCACATGAGAATGTTTTTTTTCGATTACTGTACATTTTTGGCGTTGGTAAATACCAGTTGATTGCCATTGTGCGATGTTTCAGACTGAAAGTCCGTGTTTGTTTAATTTATTATTATTTTTTTTTTTTTCATAACATTTTTGGCGGTGAGAAAATAATAATAATTTTATACGCGAAATGTCTTTAAAATTAATTCTTGATGATTGTATAATTAAGAGGGCAGAAATGTTGTTGCTTTATTATAATTCAGTATAAATGTGTGATGGTTATCAGAAAAGTTTATGCTACAAAAATGTTTTCGAAAACTGTCATTTTTAAATATAATGTGCTATAAAAAAGAAAAAAATAAAATTATCGATTATTGCATTGTTGAGGATACAACAATTGCTACTTACTACCAATTGTCCAAGAGCATATAAAACTCTTTCCCGAGGTCAAAATTTTTGAAAGCTGATTATTCATTAAAAACTCTACAATTACGTATATTTTTGAACTTACCTGATTTATATACTGTCGAATTCGCATAGTCCTTGAGTGATTAGTAAAAAAGAATTTTCAACAGGTAGAATTGAATGTAGATTTCACGATATAGCTATATGGATGCTCCAAAACAATGTTTGTTTTTTTTTTTTAATAAATATAATATTAGAATGAAATAAAAGGTGTTTGTCGAATAAAGTTTGGATATGAAAAAAATCTGGTTAAATTTACTTTATTACTTATAAAAAAATGTACAACAATTGTTAGTGTTGTTGAGATGTTGATGTAATGAATTGAATTTGTTCTCAATGACAAATCAGTTTTGTGTAGTTTATATTGAATATTTAAAAATTCAAATAGGCGTAGATTTCGAAAGATTGATAATCTGCATTCCAACATAAATAATAAAGAAACCGTGATCGTAAGTTATAATTAAAAATAAATTCATTTGGTTGGGAGCATATAATATTTCTAATTAGGCACTTATGAAGCCAATTTAAAATTAGTGTGCGATCAAGCATTTCAAACACTGTATAGGGCAATTTCTGGTCCTCGTTTGAAGGCCGATGAATGCCGAAGGAAGGATCAGATATTGACCTGCGCGGCGTTACATCATTGCGTCTTGTTATAGCCAGCCTTTGGTTTTCGAGTGCTAACATTCTAATTTGGTTTTCACCGTGAGCAATATGTTTTAAAATTTACTGCTTGTCTGTTAAGATATATATTAATTCTGAAATATGAAATAAATAATGGCTGATTCTTTTTTTCGGATATTATTTATCGTTAAGAGGTGTAACGTGGCACACCACTTGTTAAAATTTATCGTTTATAATGAAATATAAAAGCGTGCAAAAAATTTTAATCAACGTTTCACTTTCGTTCATGAGTTTTCAATGCACCGGTGATCATTTGAAACATTTGTAATTTGATCTAATGTCTGCTTTTCTCAAAAATCCATTTCCATTTCATGGGGAGCTTTCGTCTGATGTGTGTAAAATTAAATGTTTGTCTATCCCGTGTGCAAAGTAAATGATTTGTGCACAAGTGTAAAGTGCAGCTCCAGGCGAAAGTGATGGTTGCAACTTCACACGACTATAAATCAAATTTCACCCAAGATATACACAAATTTTTTTTATTCTATTTGCACAAAACCTTTTTTTCTGTCTGATTAACGGCGCAAGCAAATTTTTTTCCCCCGGGCTATACACAAAGTCAGCCTCCGACTGCCTACTTTGCCTTCCACTCTTGTGTGTAAAATGTTTCATTTTTACCTGGTGGTTCATCTCATTCTTGGATTGCTTTTAATTTTCAAACTTCAAAATAACAAATTTCTTACAAAATTAATCATTATTTTTATGTTTGTCTTTCATCTTAACACTGAGAAACCGAATTCATACGAATTCGATTTAGTGCAATGTATAATTTAATTTAACGAAGTACATCATATTTTTTGTAAAATTTTCGTAGATTTTGATGAAAAAACACAAGTTTTGCGATAAGATTTTGTAGATTTTGCGATATAAAATTCTTCCAAATTCGGCTTCTCCGTGTACAAAATTATAATGCTAATTCCAAAATTTCGTGCACACCCCTCTATTATATTCGGCAATATTGATTTTGCTGAATGATATAAAATATAATAGGTAATAATGAAATCTCATAATAGAGGGATAGTGAAAAAAGTAATCCGCCGTCGGTTGATTTACAATTCGTTTCGACGGGTGTATACCGTTCCAGACTGGCCGGTCATTCATTTCATTGTTAACGACTACGAGTTACCACTTCACGAATATAATTTGACGTTTCGAATTCCCTTGTTTTACACGTGAAATCTTTATTGGAAGAACATTATAAAATTAAACCTTTCGACCAACTCGACAACCTTAAATCAGAACTTTATATTACAACTATCATTCATCATGCATGACATTTTTTTATGTTCATTTTTATGAAGCAACTAAAAACGGCTTGAAAATTTCATGTAAAACAATTTACAAAAATTATAACTTTAGCTTTTACTTCTCAATATTGAAAAAAAAAACAAAAAAAAAAAAAACAACAAGAAAAATTCTATTGAACCAAAAAATATTTTGCCAGTTAGGATTTAGTTTATTTACTCATAGATGAATGAATCTTATCACCGTACAAGCTTTTATCAGTGAAATAGTATTATTTTAGTTGAAGAAAAAGGAAAAAAAAGGAAAGAAACACGAAAATGCATCGTGTGAACAACCAAACACACGTCTCTAGTTGATAAATCCCTTAATGTAGATAGATAAGAGATTCTCGTGGTTCATTTACGTTCTTCTAATCTGGCGCGGATGTCGTCTCTATTTTATCGTGTTGTAAACAGAGCCATTATTGTCACTAATGAAGATCAAAAGCATATGCGACATATCTACTCGCACGATTTCATTTGGAAACTTTTCAGATAACTTTTTTACGCAACATCATATATAAATTACTGACTTTAATTTCACCTCCTTTCCATTAAGACAGACACATTTGTGATTAGTAAATAATTTATTACATGTCTATCAAGATAGAAATTAAAAGAATTATCTTTTTCAGAATAAATTTTTGCATCTCCATGCATGCATATCTTAATTTTCTTGACGTGTTCAATTTTTGTCTCGTATTTCATGAATCAGATGATGCTGACTGAAAAAAGTGGTGTATCACATCTGTTTCCAATTTTTTCATCCTCATTGATTTCAAGTTGATATGAGACAAGATGAAAACATCTTCCATTTCTTAGAGTACAAAAAAAAATATAAAAAAGAAATAAAATCAACTCGTGTGTCGAAAGAAATCATAAGCTGACAGAGAAGAGATTAAAACCTTTAGGATATGGATATTAATATAAGTAAATGCATTAGCGGTACACGGTTAGCGGAAATGTGATAAATAAATATGATCGAATCATTCGCCGCACTGACGGAAACACTTATACTTCGGGCGCAATCGTCAAGGAAGAATGCCGAGAGCTGATGATAGAATACATTAACTAGATCCAAGTTTAATCACGCCAAATTCGATAAACCTTTTAACTACTAACTCATCGTCATTCCTTTGGAAACTGAACTAACAGTTTTTTATTTTTAATTTCATTAATTTTATTATTATTTTATCCTCAGTTGTCAACATGATCAACTTCATAAACAAATTAATGGAAAATTCAATGAATAAAAACAAAATATTTTTTAAGTATAAGTATATTTATAAAACAAAAAAGTATTTTATAATATGAATCTATGAATCTATATTTATAAAAAGGGAAGTTGTTTTTCTTTTTGCTGTTAATCACATTTATCTTGAAGTTAAAGAAAATGTCGCTGATTGAATATTGTTTTACACTTGAACAATTTGCATTATTAAATTCAACGCATAGTTAATAAAGGTCGTAATTTACAATAATTGTAACCATTACTACCGCCATTAAGACTTCAATCATTGTCACTGTATGAGGGTGTAATTTTCGTTTCTAACAGGTGAACTGTGCGGCGCATTAAATAGTCACCAGAAGGCTTGAACCTCATTACTTTCGAGTTTCGTTCTCTTTCTAGTTACGAGACTGACCGTGCAGGATAACTTCTCGTTAAGTGCGCGACAATTATCATAAATCTGCTGGAATCGGCGTATATGTAAGCTATATTCATGTGCAAGTAGAATACATGAGACTATATCTGATGGAAACGTAGTTATAGTAACCCTTGTATGGAGCATGCTCAGATACCATATGGAACATACTCATTCTTAATTATTCCTTGTCACTGGTACACAAAAAAAAAAAAAAATAAATAAAACGTTCAAGCCGGACAAACAAGCAAGCAAACAATCACGCTGTTTTTTTCATTTTCAGCTCGTTTTGTGTTGAGCTGTTGAAAACGGCGGCGTCAGAGGAGATACAAAGAATGAGATACATTGTCGAGGCACACCGAACGCGAGAAATTAAATTGATTGCACTATTAAGGCAATGCAATCACGAGTTAGCTGATTATTCCGGTATTTGACCAATTAAATGATAATTAAACCGCGCTTTTATCATGATTTTACACACGAATGAATTATGTTGTAGCATTTCAATGCGATAGTTGAAGCGTATCGTTCATTAACTTTGGGTTTCGGTGCATGTTAATTGACAAGTATTCGGTATAAACATGCTGACTTGAATGGAAATTTGAATTGATAAGCTAAATAAAAGGATAAACAAAAAGCGTCTGATCTATCACAGTGTCATAGTATACGATATGTCTTTGTGCATTTTGGCTTGAGACATTTCAAACGCTTTATCAATCGAATGGATCAGTCAGAAATTAAAATTTGGGCATTTAAGTTTACAAACTGAAACATCTAAATTAAATCTAGTTATTTCTTAAGTATCATTGCATGCTCGATTTGATATCTGATTTTGACAAATCAAAATAATTCTTGCAATAAATTAAGCTCAAATAATTCACGGACTGCCTGATGCAAACGCAAGCTTGACGTCTGATCAAAGAATTATAATTCACATGTTTCAACATTATTCAGAACTTTAATTTTCTTTTAAAAAAAATGTTTAAAGTCGTACTTTTTAATGTTTTCAATTGGTAGTTAACTGGTTTTTCCTCACAGCCACAGAATTAATAATTAATTACGAGCCTTGACAAGCATAACAATTGATTTTATTAAAAGTTAGCGGAAATAAATTTTGTTCAAACCAGGCCATCTTATCTAGCAATTAAAACACATATATGACTTGAAACAAACGTTAACAGTATGTTTTTTTGTTCACACGGTTCAATGGTACGTATATATAGTATTATTTACTCGGAAAATCAACATTTTACCATCGCTTTAGATTTGAGCCGATCAATTTTATAATTTGAAATTCTCGACCTTTTTGTATATATATATATACACGTTGATAGCCAACATGTGCGTTATTACTGCAAAGATTTATCATCGTCATTAATTTCAGCTCTCAATTATAAGTTGCTCGGCATCTCTAATGACGCGAGACACGCTTGACATCCCATTGGTTGACACATCATCATTTGTATATACTTATCGAACATACCTATATCGAGGGAAAACTGATCGTTTCCGTTTTTGCCCATATAGCCGGTATCTTGTCTGTCGAGAATCATAAAAGCCAACAATTTGCGAAGCAACACAGTAGTCTGCAATAATTATTGCTAATGAAGTAATACATATTGATATACACCGCCGGGCAATAATAATTGTCATTCCAAGCATTGCAAATGAGAAAAGATTAAGTTCATCAAAAGTTGAACATTTCAATGTATTTTATAGGACGCTGTTCTGGTTAAAAGATGTTAATAACAGTTTTCGCAAGTTGTATAATTTTGTATAAACCTCTCGTGCTCGTATATATTCAACGGTTCAATTCTAAAAGACTTTTTCCATCAGCTGTTTAGTTTTATTCGCCTTTTTATGCGCCACGGAACAGGTTTAGAAAACAAGTCTTTTTGATCATTAATGAAATGCTATATATTATAATACCAACCAAAATTAAGTTATAGTTTTATTTTATCTAATTTGTTTGATGCATCAAAATGGTTTTATGCAAAAAATATAGCATTTTATAGCGCTTTAATAAGGATGAAACAAAACCATAATCAAAGATTGTTATAAATTTATGTACCCAAAACAGTTTATCTTATATTTATGCTGTTTACAAACGGTTTTCAAATTAATGAAGCGATTATTTTAATTCGTAGATTAGCACAATCTACCATTTGGACAGGTAGATATGCAGTGATTTGTGCAAACATTCTTCTATAATAAATGAAAAGCGATTGATTGTATCGAAAATTATGTAACTATATATATATATTTGACCAGATTAACCGTTTCTCACATGATTCAAAGAACAAAATGCCAAAAAATAAGATATTAACGCTGTCGGTGCAAGTGCGAGTGACAGTTTTAACAGTGCGGGAACTTGTTTTTAATGTATACGTTATTTTTAATAGGCTTTCTATGTTACAACGTTACATAACTTATATGGTAACTTTTGTTTTTTCTGCCATCCAGAACAAAATATATAGAGAGAATTCGGTTTTATTTAATTTGGTATTATGTCAATGTATAATAGAGAGACTAATATTAAAACAGAACTGAAACGAAACAATGCGCCATTTTATCAATCATATTGACGAGTGTGTGAACTTTTCTTGAACAAAATATATTCGAAATCATACAAAAAAGGTAACAATCTTGTATTTCATGCAAACGTCGATGTGATTTTAAGTAATATTTAATTGGCGTTTATTAAAAAGTACTTAATAATGTAGAAAGACGAGAAAAGAATGAAAAGTTTGATGTGTTAAAAAATTCACTTTTGTTAGATGAAGATTATTGCGCGCAGATCACAGATAAATGTTCTCCGTGTACTTGAACGCGTTCATATATCGTATAATTAGGAATGAAATGAATATATGAAGTGGAACAGAGATATAAAAAAAGAAAGCGCATTTTCGATGCAACAATTAAAAAGGCATTAGACACGAGACGGTGTGTGCTCTTGTATATACACATCACACGCTCTCGTTCGCAGCGAGTTCGTTTTCCTGAAAAAGTTTGAGCATAGTGGTGGAAGATAATTTGATACGTCTTACCATTTAGTCTTATTTTTGAGTAATTTTGAGTCGCTGTAGGCATTTTAACTGCAAACTCTCCAAGCACAAGCTTCTCGTAATTATGGGTCATCGTGCATGGCGCTACCCTCGGGCCACGTCTAGGAAGTTGCGCGATGACGAAGACCAAGGATTTTGCTCTCCATAAGATCAGAACTGCGTATATACAAAAATATATTCGAGGTTACACAATGATCGCGCGATTACAAAATCTCTCATCTAGCATTCGCTGTCGGATATCGACTACTCTTTATGATTAAACATTTTTCCAATCGTTAGCAATTTTTCTTTTCATTTTTTTTTTTGTTATAAATTTATATTTTCAAAATTTTTACTAATATACAATATATATGTTACGCATGATTTGACCATGCATGTTCGAAAGGAAATATTCAAATTGGTGTTTTCATTTGTTTAGCGATTTCCAATTCTTTTGTTTTATATACGAAAACATTAATGTTTGTTATCTCGCTTGTTATTTCTATTTGCAATTTTGTTCAACTATAAATTATAATGATATGAATAATTTGAATGAAACAAAAAATTAAAGCGGAAAAATTTGTGAAATTTAATTGTTGAAAATTGTAAGGTTGGAATGATTTATAAGGCCGTTAGGAACGGCTTTAAGAGCGCGCCAAGATTGAAACGTATGATTTGGAGGGCGCAAATTTTTGACAATTTAACGCCTACTGTGTGCACGATCTCGTGGCTATTGGCAGTGTTATTCCGTAGCAAGTGCTGCAGGTGTTTTTGATATTATTATAACTCGAAGCGCAATTCGCGTTTCGTAGAGCTAAACAAGTTAACTATAGTTTAATAATATGACCTGTTACAAGGCACTCGTCGAGCCATGAAAAAATTTTTTTACGCTTTAGAAATTCCAGCTTTTGCGCTCAGATCGCATTTAAGTGCCGGTGAATAATCAACTTTTGTTTGGTCAATTTTCTACTCGTGGAACAACACCACTTTCAAAAGAGACACACGAGGATGCAAAACGTTTGTCGACTTTATAGATACTACCTCTTTGATAATTAAGTTTGAGTGCCAAAAACCAATAAACGGTACCCTCGTAAATGTAACATAGTTATGATGGTTTATACTATATAATTAAGGCAAATGAGTATAACAAGGTCAGTCACCCAATAAAACCACTTTGCTTGATTTACGCCGTTATATTAAAACCTATAAAATGTTTTTGCCGAGTGAATTTTTTGCTTCTCGCGTATAACGACATATATATTCATAAATATACAA
Source organism: Trissolcus japonicus (assembly GCA_030522925.1). Lineage (NCBI taxonomy): Eukaryota > Metazoa > Arthropoda > Insecta > Hymenoptera > Scelionidae > Trissolcus > Trissolcus japonicus. The sequence continues at coordinate 286,181 of JAPYZS010000356.1, read as the reverse complement.
TCCGATGCGTATAAATTGCGCACGTCCTACGTTCATTCATAAAAATCACACTGGTCTCCCACTTAACGTCATTACATTTATGTGTTAATATATACATTACCGCTCGAATAAAATATACAATCACATGATAAACGCCATTCCGATTCATTATTTACTTCGTTTTGAATTAAGCAAAAAATATATATCTCGTGTGCTTACCAGTCGACACTTTAAATATTACACAAATCATCGACTTCACAGCTCGTATACTTTTTCTCAGCTTCAGATTTAAATTAAACGATTCTAATGCAAATGCGACGCTACGTGGAAACAAACTCCAATATATAATTAAGAAGCAGCGGACGACCCGATTGTTTTTGAGACACGAATACTGATTCTGAACGTGTGTCATTGAATTTTTTGTTCGCGCGAATTTATTTCACGAGCCAATACAACAATGTAATGTGTATTAAATTTTAAACTAATATGTTTACGTGCTACTTTTTTTTGTGGGCCTGCTAAGTTGTAAACGGAACTTGAACTAAGTATTTATGAAGGCATACGTACTCAGGTGGAATAAGTTACGAGCGTAAACCATGTCAGGAGACACACTTGCTTAAAATATGGCGAATTTCACAATGTCTTGGAGTTACTGCGACGTTGTAACACCGTGGGATGCTTTCGCAGAACATTCCATTCGTAATTTGTTCTTTTTTTTATAATTACCTCAAAAGAGCAACTTAAAACCGTGTAGAAACATGCTCCGGGTATCAACGAAAAACAAAAAAAACAAAACAAAACAAAACAAAAGATATAAACCAAACTGATGAGGTATTGCTTTGATAAATTTGATTGCAATTTCGTTACGACGTTGATCTCAAATGACGAATTAGCTATTTAAGTTAATTAATATACCACGCAGGTAAAAAAATGTTTCATTAATTTGTCGCGCTTGTTGATGAGTAAGTCTATGATTTTATTTGAGTTGAATTTGATATTAAGTTTTTGTAAACTAATAATGTGGTTTTTTTCGGCCCGAGACAAAAAAATCGTTCTTCAAAGTTGATCGAGATGTGTATATATTCATCACGATAACAGGTTTTTATCCGGGGGAAATTTTTTGTTTCTAATTTCATTTGATCGAATTTCATTATAAGATTGGAACTTATTCAGTTTGTCGTCAATAAACATTCATTAGGAGTAATTAATGTTGCGCCGTATTCAATTAATTTCTTGTTGAATTATTTGCATTTGATTACATTGCGTATATAAACTGAATGACCGTGACGACCAAGTAGTTCATATCATAACTTTTTGCCAAGCAAACTGCGGCAGGTATTAAAATAAATTATAGATAAAGCTTGACTGAAATTTTTCGTCTTATCTAAATTGATTAGGAAAGTTGTAGAGGATAAAAGTTATTTGATATTCGTGCAATCTTCGGAACTCATTAAAATTTAATAAACCAAATTCGATAAAAGTTAACATTGTTGGTAACGCCGATTGTAGGTGCGAAGAGCGAAAAGGTACTGTGTAACTTTTAAGTGTATACGTTTATACGAGAATACCCATGGGATAATTTATCGTCGCTGGCCTTCCGGTAAGGATCTTGAACGACTTCCGGCAAACGCTCACGGTATCAGACGATCGACAGGAGTTTTGTAGCGCTGGAATACTCAATTACCTGTCTTACCAATACGTCTTGGAACAAAAACAAAAAAAAACCTTCCTCACTATTTAGAAAACCATCAAAACTTGAATAATTAGCATCTTATTTCAATATTTTGAGCGAAAAAATAGATCTTTTTGAGCAAATCGGTGGACTTTGAAATGAAGCAAATTTTTTAATCATACTTTGCAATTTTCAGTGACCCTAATACCGATTTAGTTTTCAATTATCCACGCAGTATAATGCATTGCAATTATGAGAGACATTGTATAACATGCAAAAGCAAATTATACTTAATTGCATTATTATTTAGCGCGATAACTCCTGTGATTGATACAAGTAGAATATGGTAAGAAAATTGACACGATCATTAGCACGTTTCAAACTGCATTATTCATGTTTATTAATTCAGCGGAATGAATGGAAAAAACTTAATTACTCGAGACACTCCACGACCTAGCGTCCGAATAGGCGTGTGAAATATATAGGAACTCCACAAGGAGCGCTTATAAATTAAATGCTCGGAATCAGAACTCGGATTTATGGCGCACAGGAATTCGCCGGAATAACTTAATTTGTTCGTAATACAATTAATCTTGAAACACGAAACGGTGAAAATTGGCTGACCAATTTTATTGCCAAGCTGATTTTTTGTAATTGTGTGTACCTCAACTTTCAACTTTTTGATGGTTCGCAACAAAAGGAAATTTTTGGAAGTCCCTTGTAGAAACCGTTATAGAGATGAGACTTTTAGGTTGGATTTATAGTCGATGACCTCTTGCTCAACGACATAAAACAAAATGAAAGGTTGAACAAAAAAATGGAGTTGAACAGTTTCGTGTCAAGTCTCGTAGAGATACAGTAACTATATACACACTCATTACGAGTAGTTATGTGATAAACTGATAGGGTTTGAAAAAAAGGGGTTATAAAATGTTCTCTAAGCGTATCGTATGATTACATAAAGATTTGCAGATTCCGTGCACAATTCAACACCGCATAATTTATTACAAATTCGAAACGAGCCATTTCATTTTACTATTGTCTTGTCATAATAAAGTGTTAATCATCATCATAAAGTAAGTCATAAAATGCTTCCATTTAGAAGAGTTTGTTTCGTGCGCGACGCAGCTTGCGCGATCGTTTTCAGCAGGGCGAAACGCGCGCACTTTTACTGCCACTCGCTATAACTAAAGGATTTTTTGTACGAAGAAAAATATATTATGACGTGTCGACGGCTATTGTTATGTTCATAATATATTAAACATTTTAATATAGATGTTGAAAAAAACAGTACAAGATGTAAATTAACGTCTCTATTCGAAAGAGTTTTTTTGAGTGCAACATTTTGACCATGCAATAATTCAAATTCGTGTATTTACATTTCTTCAACATTTTACTTACAATGTATGATTTTACACGAAGAAAAAAAAATATGACAATTAGAAACTTTTGATATTATAGATACCAAAATACTTAAATACTTTACTGTTCAGTAATTTGTGATACAAATTTTATTCGACTTCAAAATTTCAAGTGTCGCATATTTGTATATGTTTGTAAAGGAGATTTAATTTTGTTTCAGGTCCAGACATTTCTGGATTTCTATTACAACCCTTTCGGAAACCGAAGAGAATAAGAACTGCCTTCAGTCCAAGTCAGCTGCTGAAATTGGAACATGCCTTCGAGAAAAATCATTATGTCGTTGGCGCCGAGAGAAAACAATTAGCCCAAGCTCTATCACTAACAGAAACACAGGTGAGACTTGTTTATATTTAAAACCTCTTTATCCCGAAGATGCCAAACTGAGATTGAAAATTGCCTATATATACTTATTCTTTTTGAGCGATTGGAAAGTTTACCACTGCGATCGATTGAGCTTTTTGAACGGGTCTTTTTTTGCAACTGTCTCTTCAGGCATAGTCGAGATAATCATGTGGATAATGAATCAACAGCATTTAACGAGCAGTTTATTAATTTTTTCACCGATTCAAAAATTTAATCGCCCCATCGACACTCCTCTGGACACATGAATTATTTCGTTTTGACTGTATTGGACATGAAACTCATTTGGTAAAAATTTACATGGACAGGTCCAGGATGTTTCCAAGAGATTAATTTAACCTCAAAGATAAATTACCAAATTCGAAATTTAAAAGTTGTTTTAATTTTTTGTTTTTGAATCGCCCGTAGAGGTATATACCAACACTAAATTTGTGATCGATCTTATCGTGCGCGTGTAGTGAAACTAGTTTCGTCAAACGAAAGTGGGAAAAAAACTGTTTAGCATTGGGTCGAATAAGAAACAAAATAAAAGGGAGGGAGGGAAACAAAAATCTCATGTTTAGTCACAAATGAGTATTTAAAACACATCTTTGTCCGAGTTCCGATCGTTCGGCAATTCTTCACGATAACACTTATTTAGGCACGTAACCTTATCTTTAATTTAATTATAAAACGATTCTCCGGTTTCGCATCGATACCGCTCGGGTCGATGTAAATTTAAACGTTGAAAATCAATTTGCTTGATAATTCGAAAATTTGATCCCACTTCTCACTCTCGTTATATACCAAGCAGGTGTTAACGCTGACTAATGTGCGTATACGTTCAATGAGCAGCATGCGCTAGGGGAAACCAACAGGGATTGCAACGTTCGCCATTTTGAATCAACTTCGTTATAGGAACGAGATATTTTATGTCTCATTTATGCTCGGATCGATAACACTAAAAAATACACGTGCGCTTGCTTTTATGTTACAACACACAATATTCTTTTTCAATATTCGAGCATGTGTTCTTTTTTGCAACTAAATACACACACACACAACGATTTGCAAACTAATATTTGCAATGATTTTACCTCGTGAGAGATTTGATTGATGGCCAGCATAAAATTGTTGAAAATTTTAGCCAAGACACGTGATGATTTATATTTTGCGTGGTACATTAAAAAAATTAAATATCCATATCAATTATTATTATGAGCAAGAGAAAAAAACAACATTTAGTGATAAAACGAAGTATACGAGCGCGTTGGAGAAAAACCTGCGATGCGTGAGTACAATTTAACGTAATTTGTGTTAATATTCCTTGTAATTGTGCAGTTAATCGCATGCAATTAACTTAGTAATGAGAAGTACTAAGTCGCGTGTAACCTCGAACATTCTTTAGTATCTTAACAAGCGCACGATTATCACGATGTTTCTATCAACTTTATGGTAAGATAACGCGCGGTTCAAAATTGGTATGAATTGCAAATACGAAACGCTATATATCGTTTAGGGAAAACGCGTCTTTATGAAATTGATATTATTTGTACTGCAATACAAGCTATAGGCAACGTGGTTTTATAACATTTGCATAATCTTTTTTCTTTTATATATGAATTATTACATTGTTAACAAAGGCTTTCCAAATTTCAGAAAATTGTTATATTATAGTGTTATATACAAAAAGGTGTTATGCATACAGACACGCGTATAAATCAGTCCGTCATTTCACAAATAAATAATTGTTGCACACGCGCATATATCGGCCTGTTTTAAAATAGTCCTTAAATGGGTTAAGGATCATTAGGGAAATTATAATAAAGAAATTTTCATTATAATAATGAATTCTTGAAAGATTTTGTTGTGATGATAAAAAAAATTTCGATACTAAATACTTTGAGCATTTTGAACTGACACTTTCTTGCGGTGTGAGAGTTGCTTTCCACTTTTCTAATGCGTCTTCAGTTGTCTTCTCAAAGACCCAAAATCTTATTGTAAAACATATATTCATTATCATCATAAACTTAGAAAATTTTCCAAGTTTAAAAAAGTTGTGAAATTTGTGCGCGTTTTGAATACAGGTGATTTGAATAGTCTGGATGTATAAATGAGACATTTAATCGGCTCTTATCGACTGTGCGCCACTGACAGATATGTCTTTTGATTTGAAATCGCCAAGTGTGAACAACGTGGATGATATTACAAAAACAGTTACGACTTGGTGCTGACGAACGGCGGGCGCGTTGTAATGAGCTAATAATTGATTACCGACACGAAACACATTCATCGTAAAATACTTGGAGAATATATAGTTACATCGCCAGTTACAGCTTATTGCGTACAAAGCTCGACACAAGCGGATAATAATAATTAGCGATTCTGAACAGTGGTGCCAAGGTGCGACGATATTATCGTTCCATTAAGACACAACGTATTTCTCAGAAATATATAACTTGTTCACTTCCCCCTAATATCGATTTGGAAAGAAAAAGAAACGGCCGTTCGTATGTTAAGCACGTCTGCGCGTTTTTGGTTTCTCAAATTAAAGTCCACGATAAAGTAATCCGACTTTTTATTGCAATTCGAAATAACAGCAGTCGGACAATTTACAATCCAGATTTTAATGACAATGCACACATAAAAACGGCTCTTATTTAAATTGGTATACGCTTTTATAACATTATATTCTGTGTCTTAATTTTTGCGATTCTTTCTTGTTTATTTATTTTTTGTTGATCTTGGCAAAAAACAACGTTCAGCACGGAATTTATTTTGTTGCGATAATGGCAAGCATTATTATTGTTTAAAAACGATTGTTTCGAAAGATTGTAAAGTGGTGTAATTAGCTTAATTGAAAGTAATATACATTAAAATGTGTATCAACATTCGAGAAACGGCTAGAGTTGGATGTGGCGCACACTGTACCCAGTATATAAATCACACAAAGGTTTCGTGATTCACGCAATCTAACAAATTATACTCTCTTGAACCTTTACACGATTTCGTAACACTATAGTGTAAACTCTATTTACATTGTGTATATTACGAACTCGAAAATGAGAAAATGATATATTAATGTTTCCTTTTCATCTTGAGGAGTTTTGATCGAACCGGTAGACATTCAACGGCGTGATGAAATGTTGATAACAAGTCTTTTTTATTGCCATCAAATGATATTTAACCCAGTTTGTGTAAAACTATATAAAAAAACACGATTAATTTAATTACAAAATTGATTTAAACGAATTCAATTCGTTGTAATGATTAACAGAGAATGATTAATGATTAACATAATGAAACAGAGGGAATGATAAAATCATTCCCTCTGTTTTTGAAAGCCGCGCGCCACTTCTCCGTTCTCCTCTCGGACAATTCAAGAATCCGACGCGGGGAGTGAAATTTTATTCGGAATAACATTTGTTTCTTTTTTTTTCGAAATACATTTTTAAAGTAGAAATAAACATATATCTTTATTGCTCCTTATTCCAGTGCGAGCCAATTACGAATTCTCTCACCGATCTCCGGTCTTGCGGCACATTACATTGGTCTAACCGGTAATGGGGAAGCTTGCATATTATGCAGGCTGCGTACGATTTTCTATGCATAATGAGCCACGCTGTTGACGAACGTTGAATAAAGCACCGATATTATCTGTCTGTTCAAATAACTATAAACGAAAATATTTTGATGATTCAACAACCAAATTTTTATTGTATACATATATCGTTCTTGTAATTAATAATCCTAACTTGTTTATCTCGAACGATGAATAATACATTTTTACTCAATTTCCCCGATGATTATAAACATTCAAAAGAGTTTGAACTGCACAAATAGTTGAATGTTTATTATTATAGAAACGTTATTATTGATTGAATATTTTTAATTTTGAGATCATATTGTTATATTTATTTAACGATTTGTCAACGATTTTTTCTTGCCAACGGATAAAAGAGAAATTGAGTTCTCATTAATAATAATAATAGATTACACGTCATGAATTGGTAAATAAAGTCGTGATATGTGTTCCCAATAGGCTGCAGTCGCAGAAACGATTAGGCCAGGCTCGTAAATTAAGTCATAAACTATATAGACGTGTCCGCGTTGTAACAATGGCCGCAAGTTTTACAATTAGTGTTACCGCGAATAATACACGATCTTAGGCACTAAACGGAAAAATTACCTTGCGCCACATGAATTATTTTCGAAATATATATTTGGAATTATTCAAATTTTAATTGTTTCTTGCGTAATGTTTCCACCTATCGGAAAATTCTATCGGACGCATAAAAAGTTTATCTTTCCATTTCAAATTATCCGAGCGACATTACGTAAAGTGCTGAAAACACAAAAATTAAACAATCGGAACGTGTTTCGATCCAATATATAAACATATTCATATAATATATATATAACGAGAAAGCTTTTTGCGCGTTACAAAAATAACATTGGTGCAAGTTTATACCGAATTGTGCGTGCCTCGAAAAGTGGTTCTTGTCGTCACTTAAGACTGAACGCTTTTTTCGAGCTCGATTTCACCCTAACAAAACAGATTCCCCTGTTATAATCCGTTACACCCGCGTGGGATACACACATGATTTTGTTTTGATTTATGTACACGTGAAACGAGTTTGTCGTGCCGTTATATGATCGAAACCGATCAAAAAATAATATCGCAAGTTTATTTAGTCAGCGATGAGACCATTGCGGCGGGATTAAAAATATTGTTTGGAGCGTGACCCTCGCGCGATCGAATCAAATATGGAGTACATTTCTATTTTTTGATATTGGACGCGAATATTGTACCAGACAAATCTTTGTTTAAATCAAAAAAGAATGATTGAAAAAACAGAACGGAGTGTTAAGCAAAATTGAATCGTCAAAGAAATTTGGAACAATCGATTAATCGAAAATATTGTTTTAGCGTTGCATTTGATTACCGTTGATTAAGAATTCCTTGAAAAACCGGTAGCCATTGAGCGCGAGCTTATATAGTTCGACATTAATTTGCGGCGGTATCAAATTTCTGCAAGTCGTAAAAATGCAAAAGGCCAACCCAATCTATGGTAGACATTTGGAGTAAATGTAATTATATTTAACGGGCGGCATAAAGTCCCCAACAAATTAGACCTCTTTTACGAGGAATTTCTCTCTCGCTTTCATTTCGTATGGATGCATTAGCTTACCGGATGTCTTTTTTTTAGTTTTTCAGTTTATGCAATTCCTGTCATATAACCTGGCCTGCATCATGTCATTAGATCAGTCGCTCAAGCGATTGTGGTTGCTTGGTTTTCAATTTTTCGCGATAATTTTTAGTTCATGCGAGAGAACTCACACTCATAATTGGTTTTCCGACGGAAGCTGAAATAATTGTTTACATTTCATTTAGTACATTTCGTCTCGATGTAAAAATAAAAGTCAAGTGAGATATGTAATTTCGTGAAATATTCAGACTTGTTTATAAACTCAATAAAATCTGAACTCATCATTTAGTACAAATCAATCTTAATTCATATTTGTTTTTCCTAGAATGAAAATAAATTTATATCATGCTTATTATAATTCTATGACTAAATACCGAGTTATCATTATTGCATCATTAAACTCTTAGCATCAATATTTTTAATTTGAAATAGAGTTATTTAACTTGAAAAATAATGATTGTATTATATGAGGTCGTTTGTAAGAAGAATAACGAAAACAATAGTGCAAACAGATTACTTGTCAGAATTTTGTAAGGCAATTAATTTTAGGTAGATTAAGATCTGATAGATTTACTGATGTGGAAAAATCGGCGGACGATCTACAATGTAGTTTTAAATTATTTACATTTGAATTTTAAAAACATAAAAATAATGTCATTCTATTGGCTGAGACCGCGCGGTGCTTTCAAATCTGTATTTCATATTTTGAAGTTTTTCAAGAAAAAATTAATATTTTATTAGAAAAAGATTGCTGATTACAAAAAAATATATTTTAGGCCATTTTAGTTTAGTTAAATGCAATTTAACTGTTTATTATTACTGTTAAAACTAAAAAATAAAATAAAACAAATTGTTTCATTTGTATTCTTATTAGATTTGTTAACAAAACTTGAAATTTACTGATTTTATCCTGTAACATTATGCAAAATTGTAAATTAGATAAACTAACATTATATTGTCCTAAAATTAATTTGTTGTCATAACATTACAAAAAACAAATCAATTAAATCAACTTCCGTTTGTGTTTTAGACTGTATACAGTAAAGTTATATTCCATTAGCATTTTAGTTAAAGAGCGTTGAAATGTAAGATAATGCTTAGATACGTATAACAGAAGGATTTTTTCATAAAATTTTCATAATTTGACTTCTTTTTTAGTTAAAGGAAAAAATTTGTATATATCGTTGAGATGGTGTTTCTACAATTTTGATTTGATTTCTCTACGAACACGCCTGTGGCACTACAAGTTCTGGAGTTTTTGGATGACTAACAAAAAAATTTTCTAATTTACATATTAGTATAGATTATAGAAAATTAGATAACGATCTGTAGAATGCGATGGTTGATGTACAAGAGAGAAGTGTGGTATGTAAATTTTTCGTCGTGAGGGGGATAAAAATGGTGGATTACTTGCAATTTCTCGGTATATAAACTGAAATAGGGAGGCTGTATCCATGAATAGCGTAATCCACCAATCGACGAGTAGAGCAAAATCCAGTATCCATGGCAACCTCCGGAACGTAGGGTGATTACCTAAATGGGGGTAACTCGATTAAACGAGGCGGAATTTGCTAGTGGTTACAGTAACGTCCAAGTGGATGGGTGGAGCAGAGATGGTGGGTTGAGGTGAATTGACGCAGTGGTAAAAGGGGTTGTTCTATTTGCCCTCTTAATCACCCTGTTAGTGCTCCCGCTGTTTCACCGAAGGGGACATTGTTGTGTATGCGTGTCAATAGAATCTGCAGTCATTTATCTTTCAACCATTAGCCAATTTGTTGCACTCAGCAGCATGAATCGAAGCTTTTATTCAGCCCGATAATCCAAAATTTATAATAATATACAATTCAATTTCATTTTCAAACTAACAATATAATATAAAATTCTAGTTCCAATTAAATTTAATCAAAGGAGAAATATTAAAAATCGTTATACTCTCCAACAATGAAAAATTTTGGATTCCCTTATTCGGTTATCAAGGTAGCAATTTTGTTGTTCATTTCTTTTATTTGACACTTTCTTTGGGCCTTGAGAGAGAGACAGCGAGAGAGAGAGAGAGAAGTAAACTGAAAACACAGTTGGACAAAGCATTTAAGGGTCGGCGTGAAATGTGTTGGTTTGCGCGTCAGAACTCATTTCCACGCTCTTTACTTAATGCTCAGTGAGTGTGTGTGCAGAGTAAAATGGAACCAAAAGGGCTAATCTAACTCTTGTCAAAACCATGTTGATCGTGATACGGCTGCTGCTTGAAAATGATCGTTTAAGCTTGAGCTATCTTTTGGGACCCGACAATGCCTGATATTATTCGGGGCAAATAAAGTGGTGCGCGTCGTCACCCCATGCTTTTTCAACCCTTCTCAGTATGTCGTTGCGTGTCTGCTATTCGCAGTTGTACAACGGGCGATGCACATGTGTGAATAATGTAACGCTGCGACAGTCAATTCGTGAACAATGAGATTATAACGAGAAATCAAAACAGAAGTGTGCGTGTGCACGCATTCAACCGTTTATAACTGAATTCCACATAATTCAACACCATGGATTGTAACCGGATGCTACTAGTTTTAGGGGATTGATCCCTTGGCTTTTCTCTGCCCAATTCAGGGGGGAACTGTAACTAGTTGCTACTTAATTTACCGACCCCAATTTTGTAGGAGGGATGTCACTTTTATTCGAACATGATTCGTATACGCGGTTTTTGATCAATGGAGGGAGGGTGAAACTCAATGCTTTTATTTCGTCCCAAAAATGGCGCGCGGTGTCCTCCGTAATTTATAAGTCCAATCCAACTATCTCTGTTAAAAAAATCTTTCTCTTTGCAAAATCTTGTTCTGACAAACATTTTTCAATTCTTTATTACAGGTCAAAGTTTGGTTTCAAAATCGACGGACCAAGCACAAAAGGATGCAACAGGAAGAAGAAGCTAAGCAACAACAATCTGGGAACAATAGCAATAATAACAATAGCAACAAAAACACACATCACGTGAGTAAGTGGCAACAAGAAACCGCTGATTATCATCACGAAGAAGATGAAGACGACGAGCATATTGATCCTGAAGCTGACGAATGTAGTAGTGGTTCCGAGGCGTAGCTAAATGTTCACTCTGAGGATCAATAGCATAACAAATTTGTTCAGATTCCTCTAGCAAATGGCCTGGCAACGGTTGGGTTTAAGCGACCAATAAATAATTTAAATGATGCAAAAAGGCTATCTAATGATCAGCGTACAATCATTTGTGCTTTGTTTTGTCAAATTGTTACTTGACCCTTGTCAGATTTGTTCGTTTCGCTAGAGAAATTGAGGAAAACAAATGTAAAACTGTGTTGATTTCCTAATTCCATGAGATCAAATTTATGGACAAATTTTTAAATAAGGCTGATTAGCGGTGTCGTATAAAGACGCGATTCACAAGTTTTGAAAGTTGTAACGATTCTTAGGATCCCAGCATTGTAATGTCCTGTAATCAACAATTAGTCATAACGATTGATGTAAAACGGGAGCAAACAAGACTAATCTAGTCCGAGAGCTCGTAACAGCCTCTGGACGGTCTTTGAGAAAAAGCCAAATATTAAACGTTCTGTTTAAGTGGAGTTTCAGTTTTCGTTATGGCGACTCATTACAGAAACATGATACGAAAAAGTAACATTTCTTTTTGTCCGAAGTCAAAAATTAAAAGAAAGAATTATGTAGGTCCGAATGCAAATTTATTATAGCGACTCTATTATATACATATACCAACGTCAAGTATATGTATGTACATATCTTGCCATAACTGATTGCCATAACAAATTCAATCATTTCAGCAGTCTGATTCAAGAACAGTAATACAATGGAACATTCTCTTATAATCTACAATACAATTGAAAATAAACTTGTAACAAATGTACAATCATTTTCCAACGATTATTAACTTTGTATCGCTTTAAGATTCGTTGTGTAATTGGCGCAGGAGAAAGTGTTGTGCGCATTTGTGAAATGCTATGATGCGTTTAAAGTTGAATTGCTGTGCTTAGAGACCGCTGATGTGACGAGAGTTTTGTTTGTGTCGTAGACTGGTATTGTGATCAAATATCAATTGAACGAAAGATCCACTTGATTTATGTTCATAGTACATTTTTGGTTGTAAATAAACAAAATCGAAAGTAAAGGGAAAACATGCGCATTTTAAATCGAGTATGTTGGCCAACAAGAAGTTTAGTTCAATGTGTAAAAAAAAAAAAAAAATAATGTGAACATCAGTGAGTGCCAAACTTTTAACAATTAAGATCAAGTGTAACGACAATGTATTTTTAAAACAATTCATTGTTCTTGATGAACAGCAGTATTCCATTTTCGATCGATGTTCGAAGTGTACTGACAGGATGAAATTATTTTATGAATCAAAGATCATAATACAGTGATAAAGAAGAACTTAAAAATACGAAGCTGATAAAAATATAAACGTGTATGTTAATCGTGTAATACGTAAGGATAAAACAAACAAAAAATATTCTGCTGCGTCAGTGCTTGATGATGTTCAATGAACAATTTTATATCGATTATGATTTATTTGGCAAGATAGTTTTTAAGGATGAATCGTGCGTTTGAAAATGTGAAAACACATTCCAGTATTATATACCTTGTACATTCTTTTTCTCTTCGATTTAAACTTTGAAAAAAAGTCAATGCCATATTGCAATAATTTTCAAGATAAATTATTATTAAAATTAATATTTATAATGTTAATTATTTATTTATAGTTTCCTCTTGTTACTGATTATGATAGTTGAATGTTTGTACATATTGTGTAAATAAATTTTGTGATTTACTCGTAAGTGAAACGAAAGATGACCGACGATACGGAAAATTTAGTTTGTGTTCTAATAACATAGTGAAATAAATTATATCTCGTGTCAAATTTTTTGTTTTTAATTTCCACTATAGCTTCTTCCTCGATATAACTATATATAATTTAACCTTGAATAATATTATTTTTCGTTCATTTTGGGGTGGGATTGTATAATTTTGGAAGAACTTTGGTGAATTTTTTTGTCGCTTATAATTGTGACATAAGGCTTGATACCACCGTAGATTGTACGTACACAAAAGAGACGTCAGATTCCTACTGTGAAATTCATCGAACATTTTCGTTTTTATCCTACTATATATTTAGTCCAATTGACGTGTGCAAAAGTGACTTCTGTCCGATTTTTTTTTAATCCTGATTCCGATATTCAATTTCACACCATAATCTTTTTTCCATCTTCTTTCATTTAATATTGCATCAAATACACATGGGTTTGTTAAAATTTCCGTTGCGATCTTTTGTACCATGATATATACTTTTTCCCTCTGTCTTTGTTTGTTTTTTATTTCATAGACACGCCGGCTTCAATTCCATTTGTGATCGACTGAACGCTGTATGTCGATAGGTTGACAAAATACTTTGAAGATTCCAATTTCAACCAAACAATTTTTATGTTTCTTATAAACGGTTTATATCGAACATTCAGTCCGCTTTTGACTAGTGATTTTTCCTCCCTTCGAACACGCCCCTTCTGAGAGGCGGACCCTTTATGTGGATAAGGGTGAATGGGAAGCTACCATTTCAAGTACATGTACAAATTTACGTCATTTTGTATCAGATTTCAACAATCTAAAATAAAAATAGCACAAAGCAAGGCGAATTGAGGGAGACCCAACACATTCGATGTGATTTGATTTTTATGCCCGACGCTCTTTTATGTTTGATCTCGCTTGAAAAATGTATGTATCGGGCTGTTGAATTTGGAATTACATCCGGAGAATAAAAGATAAACGAACCCTTCTCAGTTTAAAATAAATAAAAATTATTTCAATCTTTTCGTTTGCTCGAATTTAGCGGTAATTATATACTAATCAGTTAATAAAATTTTGCGATAACGAATGTTTGATATTTATTGTTAGTGAAGATAAATCTATTTGAGGTTGTACGCATGCGATGTATAACCGTTAATGTTTTACGTATAGATTGTGCCAACTACACGTTCTCACATCTGATGCAATTGTTTCGCAAACAAGAGAGCGAGGGAGATAGAGATTGCTAAGGTTTGTAAATGTTGGACATTCATCAGTGTGAATTGATAACTAAGCAATTAGTCGTAGCGATAATAATAGTCATTGAAATCTGTTCCATATAGTAAAATATATGGAAATATATCATAAATTGACATGGAAAAAACATTATCAAAGCCTTATAGGTGCTAAAGTCGTTAAAAGATTGCGCTGACTAATATACACTGTATGAAATGTGCATGCAAATCTATTTGCAATGATTAAGAAAATTGAAATAAATTGAAGCTTGTTAAAAGTAAAAATGTTTTTAATGTTAAAAAATAAAAATAAAATGAAATGGTATAACATTATGTGTGGTATGTAAAAGAAAAGTTGGTCGCAAACGTCCGAAGTAAACGTTGGGGTTTATTCTATAATCGTTTTAATGCCAAAATACTGAGCCTAATGGATGGTCCGAAGTTTATAAGAACGTGTTGGCAGTTGTAGAGAGCGAGAAGCAAAAAGGAGCGGAGAAAAAGTGAGAAGGAAAAGGCGAACGAAGACAGAGAGATTACGCGATACTGATGCGAAGAGCAAGGGGGACGAGCAGAGACCGCGAGTTCAGAACTGCTAATTATGTAAATTGCCGGTGTTGCAAATTACCCTCAGAGTTGGCGTTCATTCTATACACAATCCACACAGCCGCATGCACACCTCGCCCGGAATCCATCTATTCGGATACTGTTACTTCCTTCGAGAGACCTCGAGCCTTTGGCGCGTATACTTCTTTCTTTCGTTCATCCCTTCATTCATCGTAACGTAGAAATACCGAAGAGCTGGGCTTTGCATTCCTTATATGCATGCAAACGCATATGTATAGTTGCTTTTAAAGAAATTCTCCAATCCGCACGCAATCATGCTAACCGGATAAATAGAAACGATTTTCCATTAAAAATAATTTCTTCGCCTCTAGCCACCGCGATACAGAATATAGTCTTCTGTTGGGCTTGTTATGCCAATCTTTCCATCTAACAGATGATTTAAAGTTTATATAGGCTGAAATAAGGTAATTACGCACCACGCTCAAAAGTCGCCTAAATACCTTCTTGGCATACCTCTCAAATAATAATCAACCAATTATTCACCAACAGCCATTATCTGCAATACTTTTTTTATAAACCAACATTTTATGCATTTATACATATATACAAATGGAAATAACTTTCCATTATTTATTTATATATATATATATATATATATATATATTTGACATCACATAAAAAAGCGCAAAATTGTACATTTTGTAATATCTCTAAAAATTATTCTTGGTCGCAAAATTGGAATATGAGCCGAACGTATAACGAACAGTCAAGATCTCGATCGAGCCTTTTGTATGTAAAGTAGTCATCAAATTAGCATTCTTTACTTCTGCTCATTTATAAACAACTTAATTATGTATTACCGACTTGGACAATTCAAAATCAATTTCACACATTTAACGTGAAAATGTCTTCTCGAAATTTGTCTTTCGGATCCAATAAAAATCAGTTAATTATACTGAGACTGAACTTCGACTGACAATTATCCGAATCGCTGAGCGCATAAAATAATGATTCGAATCGAAATTCGAATTACAATTTGTTAAAAATAATTACTTTCTTCAAGATTATCGCGCAACTTTCTACACATAAATTCAGCCGAATAATTTTCTTGTTAGTTATAAATGAATCTCGAGAATTCTTCTGCAGACTTTCCGAGAAAAATTTATTAATAGTTTATCTTTTCAATCATATACTAACCTAGTTGTCATTCGCTTAATTAAACTTCTTATTATCTGGTACCGTTTTTTATGTCCTCAAACCAGAATTCCTTTCGTATTTAGAAGGCCATTTATCATAATTCAATGTCGATTTTTTTTGTTAATTAAAAAAAATCAATTCATCATCATCAGATCAGAGTTGATACATTTTGGTCCTTTGAATTTTTTGACTATTAGGTATTTTATCTGATCCTGATTAACGAAGGGAGATCAGCGCACACCAAAATGAATATGCCTCGAATTCAGCGATTGTTTTCCCACGTTGAGTATCGTTGCTTTTGTTCGAGTACTTTTTCATTGTCAAGAGAAACTGGGCACCATAATTATGTAATATTACGTGTCAAAACCTTCCGTTTGAAGACTTTTTCAAAAGTCAAATGAGATTTTCTTATCTAATTTGTTGGATTATGTATGGTTTCGGTAGTTTAGTGGTTACTTATACAAGGTGTTTGAAAATTAACATTTTGAACGCCTCGTAGCTATATGATACGAGTACGAGTTTTCCAGGACAAGATAACAAAACTATGGTGAGATAAAGAAAATTTTCTTGCTGGTTTTTAACATCGCTTAGGATTACACTTGTCAAGCGTTACTTACAAGGAAACACATTTGATTTATATTCTATTTTCAAATTTTTCGATTCCAACGAGTCGTGTAAATAATCAAAGACGCTGTAAATTTTGAAGCAAATTTGAATACCTAATGAATGGGTCCTCGACATTGAGATACGAATAATTTAATGGTATAATGATATACATTTGTCAAGTGTTTTAAAATATCGTTTCCCGGATCAAACATGAATTAATAAAGTCAGTATTTATAAGTGGTATTTCAAAAATGTACTTTCTGGGAGTGATAGCCCCATGCATCTGGAATCCCAAGAGACCTTATAATGTCAACATCGAGAGGCCAGGTATATGGGATGCAACGGCCTGTCAGCCCATTCTGCCTGTCAGGCCTAATTTGTTATACTAAGAACTCTGTATGCTCTACCACAGTTTATGGATGTCATTATCTCGATCGTTCGACTCAGATTAAACAAAGTGATCAGGCGTGGGCCAATCCATTTTATTAACTGTTCAGCCACGTATATGCCCAGATTCATCCTCTTCTTTTATTTTCCTTCAAATCTTGCTTATACAACAATTGTCATCAACTGCGATGGATTTTTATTTATTTATTTTTTTTCTTCAATATATAAAAAGTTTCATCAATTGATTTGAGTGTTTTTGATTTCCGATTATAATTTATGAACACAAAAACATGATGTGTTATATTTCTTCATATAATTACGTGATAAACAAATTAATGCTAAATTTAATCGTTGAATGGAGTTTAACTTTATGACTCATAAATTTGTTACTAAATCATGAGGTTCATTACAATGCATAATTTTATAAACGGTATTTTAAATTACAAAATAGGTAATCGATAGTGCACTTAATCTACCTGTTTCACCGTAAATGAGTGTGTACCAAAAGGATAAAACTATATTTGCTGAGATATTTGAATAACATGTAATACAACACGTTTCTTGCCCAATATGTGTTACGAATAAATTTTCGAGTGTAAAAGGATACTGGACCACCAGCTGAAATATTCGCATTTCCCATAAAGTACTTTAGTTGAAGATTCCATTCAAGAACGAGTTTTTGCATTTTTTTTCTTGCTCAAAAACTTAGTCATCAATAATCTTAGCTCATCACCATTTGGTCCCAAACAATGTTAATTCATACATTTTTCTTAAACGAAAAATATATACATCATCACGTTTACCATAATCCTATCAATATCGATTTATCAATTACACTCATCTCAGTTACGATCTCTATATTTATATTATAAATAAACGTTACACCATTTCATTAAAAATCTTATTTTGGCTTTGATATATGTATACGTCACAACTGGTTCCAGAATTTTAATAAAATCGTCTATAAGATTTTAAGATTTTTTAAAATTATTCTATATATAAGAGGTCTTATATAGAGAAAAACAGAAACAACAACATATTTTAAAAGTTTAAACAAAGTAATTGTCAGAATGTTTAAAAACAATCAATTTAGTTATCTATATCTACAATGTAGTTTTGAAATTATTCACTTTAATACTGTTCCATAAAAGAAAAAAGTATTTATTCATATTTGCACATTATTCGGATGATATATATATATATTATTAGAAAAAAGATTCATCACTAAGAACAATAACAAATATTTTTAAATATTTGTGTTTAATTATATGCAATTTTAATGTTTGGAACCCTAAAAATACGCTCCTTTACGTATGTCCCACCTTAATAATACATTACTTGCATTATTTGTTGGCTTTATTTGTGCAGCTAACATACATGCAGCCAACGTTTTCAGCGATAAATAATTATATACAGAGTGTTTCAAAATTTGCTGCTCTATTATGATACTCGGTAAATTACCACGCGCATAATAATGATGATGACAAGACATTTGCAGTTCATCAATACTATAATTTATTGTCAACATGCAATTACGTATTTACGAACGCCTTCGTATTTACGAATAGTTTTAAGTGAAATTTCAAGCATACTCATACGAATACAGCCAGTCGAGGTTATCAATTTGTCTTTCAAATTAAAATTTTATCAACATTTACGCGTCGACAGCAAAAAAGATGGTTCAAATCAAACCGCATTATTTGAACGTATACAAAAATGTCATCTTATTAACGTCTATTCTTTATTATTTTTTTATCGTGTTTATGTCATTTTCCAAATGACAGCAATTGTGAAGATGGCTGTTTTTTCGAGGTCATTGGGTTCATTTTTTCCTGAAACATTCAGATGTACACATTAAAGAAGCTATCATCAACAGAGCGAGAAGCAAGAATTGCAAATTGTCTGGATGCATTTCAATCACTTGATTGGCAGTTTTATAAAAATAATTGTAACTTGAGTTTTGTGTAAAAAAATTGTTTCGTTTTTGTATATTGTTTGAAAAGCTGACCAACTGTTAATGTCGAAATGCAGTGTAATATTATATATGATGTCTCTATAGAAAAGTAATACACTTAAATGATACAATAATCGGGGTTATAACTCTCCGCATAATTGACCTTTGTGTTTCTTGACAGTTGCGAGGGTGATGGCACGATCTCGACGAAGGTTACGATGAACATAAACTTAGCAGAATCGTTCGATACCGTCCTGCAGTACTAACAATGTTTATTCTAGCTGAATTCAAAAAAATGTTGAAAAATAAAATGATTAAAGAGGCTGTAGGGGGAAAAAATTGTTTATCTAATTTTGAATATGTATTAATAAATCTATATTGATTGCACAGAAATTTTCCACATACGATCGTTGAATGTCATTCCAGAAAAGCTAATTCAATGTTCGGTTTTGAATGCAACTGCATGATCATTATATGTTGTGGGGTCAGAATCCAGAAGAATTGATGAAGTCTCTAATTCATGAGTAACTGTGACCCCTGGGCTCTTTCTATTACAATAATGCGCACAGCAATAAAAGTTAGAGAGAATAAAAAGGTCACGAATCAGTACACATGAATGAGCTAACAGAAGCATCAGGCCATCAATGTATTCAGGTTCATCAATTTGTGACTGATAGTCATTTATACAAAGCTCGTTACGTTATTCTCTAAGTGGAAAATAGACCTACAATGAAAAGTCACATCAGGCAATCCTATATAATCACACATGTTCTCCCAATTAAAATTGATCGACAATTGGCTTTCTCAAAATTTTTTGGATGTCCTCTTAAATGTTGCTTTATTATCAAATTACAAATGTAATTTGAAACAATTTTTGGGGATGATTTTTCACATTTTTTGTATGAAAAAAAGTTGTGAATAACTGTTCATGGATGAGGGTACACAATAACCATCGATGAAGTTACAATGAGCTTAAGAAAATTTAAGCATCTTCCGGAGGAAGATATATGTGCTAGCAAAACAAAAGAGAGAAAAGAAAAAAAATTAGAATGAAAGGAGTAAGAAAGCGATGTGCGTGTGGGTTGTACTAGGAGTGTCAAGTTACCAATGAAATAGTGGTACCATTTTGTTTACAATAATGTCGAGAATGTGAAATGGCAGCTCTGTAGTCACTTATGTACTTAAGATTGTGTGAGTTGTTTCACTGCGTTTGCGATCAAGACTGGGCATCGAGTCATGTGTACATGGTTCTGTCGCCGACAAGAATTATCTCACGCAGAATCAGATCTTCCTTTCGGTGAGTTCTGTCGAAGAGCACAATCTTCAAATAAAATTATAAAACGTTCATCATTATTATAAATATTCATTATTGATTATTCACATAAATTAGCTCGATTCATTGCACTAATTCCTGATGTATAACAAGTTGAAAAATTGCTCCAAGAAAATTGGTTTTTCACTCTGGCAAAATTGATGGGAATTAAATTTTTTGTATCTTGATATATTTTTGTTCGAGCAATTTTATAATAACCATGTGTACTAAATTTTCCAATATATACAGGTTTGTGTACACGCATTCGTGCAAGTTTACCATAAGATATGCACGATTGGGTATGTAAATTGAAGCAAATAGCGTTTAATTGTGCAAATACGTGGTTTTATACTTTGTTGATGTCTCAGGTTATAACAGATTTGCATGACTGGCCTACATTAGAAGCGCGGGATCGCGATCTGAAATCGTAGAAATCCTTTTGTACATAGTCCGATGATTCTCGGTTATTAACTGGTTGTATACTCTAGGTATATACTTGAAGCGCAACACACGTAATAGTAGCTCAGTTGCGAATACGCCGGATGAATTCCACAATCACAAGATGACTTTTGACATCGCTGTCGATTCCATACAATTCGACTCGAGTACTCGCTCGACGAGCGTATAATTCTTCGACTTGTTTTTCACGATTTGTATATACGGAACAGATCAAAAATCGTAAACCATCGTGTGGAGGAACAAAATAAGAGATACAAAGTTTTGTTGATTCGTCTGAAAAAGATGTGGTCATTAAAATAATCGACTACTTGGCGTAATCGTGGAATTTTGAATTGTGTGAAAATAAACATAGAAAGTTTGTGGCAGTGAGCGAGAGGATACATAAGAAACTACCGATTTCTCTCGCTTTATATTTTCATAATGGTGGAGTATGTATACTGCTCATGCTCATGCGTTCTTTTCAACAGGCAAATTATGAATGATTATCGAAGGCCAGTAACGGGATAATACCTTGCTGACAGGGGCCAAAAAAATCAGCAAGTTAAATTGTTTGGTAAACCAAAGCAATCGACAATTCATTAAACATCATTTCAGCCAAAAGAGAGATGGGCTGTAATCATCTACTTTCCATGTAGTTCTAAACGATAAAAATGGAATCTTTTATATTTTGCATACTTTTGCATATATTTTGTAAATGCATCAAATTGAACAAGATGTATCAGATACGTAAAACTAAAAAAACAAAACAAAACAAAAATTACATTTCCATCGCGCTTAATATAATTTTGACTTTGATGTAAACTTTGAACAAAAATAAAATTTCATTTTGTTTCTCATTGAAACAAGAGTGAGAAGTTACAAGTGTCGAAGTGTTGACGCCATTTTAGTTATGTTTTAATTATTAAATTAATTATTCAAAGTTGATTACATTGAATACCCAAGCACTGTCAAACGAATCGTTAGGAAAGATACGGTAGATGCAGATTAAAGGTGAATCTCTGGCGTACTATGGTTATGGCGTATACAAATCCAGTCCCTGCATCATGAGCAAACCTGTGTGGCAAGCTCACTATAATTACGTAGAGCGACTATTCATTAAACTGATTACACCTTATTTCTTTACACCCCACTACTGCACCCAACTATCCCTACTATTTTAAGATTATCCCTTCCAAGTTCTTTATGATCATTCTCTGTGTACCCAACGTAGCCTAATGTTCGTCCACAAGTAAATATAAAGACACCACCATTTCTTCTTCTTCTTCTTCTTCTTCCAAAATATAACTCATTCGCTTGTTTTAATATGAATTAAAAATAAAGTATTTCAGGTTGCAAAAAGTGTGTCTGAAAAAGATGATCTGGATAAAAGTATATAATTAAAGTTGAATCATTATACATATATTTTGGATCATTTTGGAAAAATAATCGTCGAGAAATTTTAATGTGGCGAGGTTATTAGAGAAATTATCAGCAAATCAGCGGGAAGTATTGAATCACATAAGTGCATACGTTGATGCGATGAAGGATATAATGTGATGAGAGATTTGCGTGTTCGATATAAACTGTATACGTGTATTTACTGCAATTCGCAATACAGCATTCAAGATTGTATTGGGCATGCAGCATTTAGTCTTGTTACGTCTATCATTTGGTCGTAAATTTTTAGGCGGAATTGATTACTGCAAATTGGTATTCACCAGGTTTTATTTTTATATCGTTCATTATGCCCGCACCACAGCCATTTTTCTAGAAAACAAACGCCTTCGAAACACATTTTCAACCTCTCTCGAAATTTCAGAGGCGAAGAAAAAAATGTTGTTTCGAAACTAAACGCTGAATGCTATATAACTAATTATTACCTGTCCGCGACGCGGATACATCTAATTGTCTGAGATCCAAAGACATCTCTGATTATAAAAATTATTGTTACATGTGTATTATTCACAGGACTATTATACCATTATTGTAAAATTATAACTATCAGAGATTATTTGCATTCTTGTATATGGTACACACCGCTGGTCGCATCAGTTATTAACAACTATTTTTTACATACCCTTATTATGGCATCGTGCTTCTCAAATTTGACAATTCACGTTTTGATATGTAGAAAAACGTTTCCAAATGTTTTTCGCGTTATAATATATACGTTTGAGTGCCTTGGAAGAAAGGAGGTAACGGTGTAAAAACGGTGCTCGAGGGCTCGTAGAGACTGCCAGGCTCGTCTACAAAGAGACCTAGGTAGGTTATCGCTGCCGAGGTTGAAGAACGTAGCAATTATCAGCCGTTCCTTGCAAATAGCTGATGGTTAGTGATAATTATCTGCCGAGAACGCCACGCCATTGGGACAGCATCTCTTGGCAGCATCTATATACCGGGTGATTCCATAGTAAGCTTCAATCCAGAGTTAATAAAAGAGAAAATCGAAAAGCCAGACCACGATTTACAAGATAAAGATTGAATATCATATGCCCGTGTTTACAAACCAACGAATCATTCCATTTTTTTCTTCCCATCTCTTGTTCACAAACAATTACCAGATGGTGTTTCGTCTTCTAGTTTACGACGTATGAAATTACTTTTCAAATGAAACGTCCTGTGCAACTAGTTTTTGCGCGACGCTGCAAGAATTATCTCATCCTTAACAACAAGCCGATTAGTGTTGATGGGTTCATACATTAGTTCTTCAACTACCAGCATTTATAATGAGGAAGAGTGTACTTCTCAGCTTGTGGACATCCTTTATTAACTTTTCCTTCTCTAGTTCCGCCTAGTCATTCGGTGCTGCGATGTCTATGTTACGCGTGCAACTTGTTCCTTATCCACCCACGGATGCTGCAAAGCAGCATTACATCTTGTGCAGATACCTTCTCACTGATGCTTATTCTCAAGGTACTACTGAGTGTCTCTTCTCTTTGTACTCACAAAGACTTCCATTACAGTTTCATACTCCGCCATTGCTTTTCTCTGTTCAGAGCTTTAACAACTTGGCTACAATTTTCACTTTAAACAACACATTTCAGATGTTACCTTACATCAAACATTACAGAAACCAAATATTTCTTCAAAATAGATATCTAATGGACTAAATTAATTTTTTGAAAATATAACAAAATCCCGACTAAGTCCCCTCATCTCGTCATGCAAATCTAAATTGTTTGTTGGTAATTCTGGTTGTGAAATGTGAGAATAAAAATGTAGCATCTGAACAAAGTTGTTCTGCGAAATATGCGTTTAGTGTACAAAATTAATTATATATTATGTATATATCAAAACGTGAACAATTATGCGCAAAAATTGTAGGAAGAAAAGTATACAATATCTGATGTTACAAATATATTCTAGACTAGATGAAACATTCTGATCTGTTTATTATCGTATAGCATTTGAGAAGCCGTAAATTTTTATCGTTTACAAAGTTCTCACAAATATGCGAGGATATCGGAAATTGACTGAGCTCGTGCATGCAGTCAGATCAAAGTGCATCCTGTTATTCGCTGGTTTTCTTGCAAAATGAAAGGATGCAAAGCACAGCACCACCCGAATGTCCGTAGGTGGAGTACTTCTGTTCAAACTCCGATAGGCCGATCTTTTTGCACGGTTATTACACTAATGCCAGTACTTAACACACCGTTGGCTGCACATTTTCGTCGTTTATTTGCTGTGCCAACAACCGGGTGTTGCAAGAAACACAACATCGTATATCACTTATAAAGATTCAAACAAATATGCTTTTACTAATAATTCAATTTATTAAAATAAGCCAAACTAGGACGTGCTCGCGGTGTTGCCGAACTGATGACTCAAGTCAGTGTTTGAAAACATTTAGCTCGCGAGAACACAAGAACAACTTTTGAATCAATAAAGAAACGATATAATTTACTAAAGTCAACAAGTTGTAAACGAAGAACGATTGTCAACAATTCAAATGTTTACAATTATAATCGTCCTACAATTACAGAAACTCCGAAGAGCTTGCTTCTAAGATTCTTGTAGGTTTAAGGTATACACAGAAATGTTTGTGATATGAGCGAACAACGTCGCGTTAAGGGCGCAATATCAATCTTGGATCTTGTTACACGAGTCGTTTTAGTTTGGAGTTGCTTTCGCGCAGGATGGGCGTCTTGTGAAGGAAGGCCACATGTCCAGAATGCCTCACGAAGAGATACGTCCATGACCGTTGGTAAGCGGCGAGAGATAGGATCTGGTCGACCAAATTGTTTCGGATTGTTGGTTAATTGGAAGCTCGTTTTGGCCGGAGCGCGGCGTCGGGAGTAAGCGGAGAAAAGAGATGCTACAAAGCAAACAAGAAAAAACAAACGCGAAAATAAAAATAGCACAAAGCACGACGTTCAAAATTATGTTCACTGTGTAAATAGTTCCATGGCGATCCTGCATTATAGTTTTCAAATATTTGTGCTTTTTCGTCTCTGTGAAAACTGGCATTCTTGGAACGGGATACATCAAATTACCAATCTGAATGTCACAAAATTATTAACATTTAGACTCTTTGTGCGAAATTTGTTTGCCAACTTATTTATGCTAAAAATTCACTTGGGAAAGATCCAGAAAACAATTTTGTAATGTCTATTTCAGGAAAAATTACCGATTTGTGAAAAAGTTGTTACACAGGCAAAGAGTATGTGCGGGAGCCACTGTATGCAAATGATATGATTGTGTATAATTGTCCGAAGTATATGTAAGTATATAAGAACCCAGATTGGATCATAAGAATGCGTTGCGTGTATAAGTATAACAAGATGACTAGTAATAAGAAAGTAATGACTGTAATAGTATGGCATCGAGATTCGAGAAAGAAAGTTGGTTAAGTATATACGCACTGTAACGCGTACTCGTGTGTTCGCCCATAACTTGGTGTTCCTCGCTGTCTGAGCGTTGAACCGTTTTCGAGCTTAAAGTTATTGACTGTTAAGTCAACAATCTCCATCAATGAAGCGAACGAGGGAGTAAAAGAATCGGGAGAGAAAAAAAAACAAAGAATAGAAGATCGCGTTGCGTCTAAACGAGGTGCCGAGCTGCACTTAGGTTATCGCTCATAAAATGAAAGGCTTCGAACCCGTAGTAATAAATATACTTCAAGCTTCAAATCGACGTGTGCGGATGTAGAAAGTAAAGCAGAACAATAGTTCAAATTTTCTTCACTTCAAAGTGACCATCAACAAATCCGTTTTCAGCAAAATCACACCTCGGAAACAAAACAATAAGGTTTTTGTTACGTCGTATCGAAATTTCACTAAGATTTCTGCATTTTCAACATGTTTATTTCTTTTTATTTTTTTTTAGGAAAAAAATGTAAATAAATTATCCTTCGGAATTTTTAAGTAGTTGGGAACCTTTATTATTCTTAAGGTATCTCTGTCTGTCAGTGATAATGTTGATAAATGGTGTTAGGCGTTTGTGTGAGAGGTATTACACGCTTAAGGCACAACACATATTGTTAGCCGCTGAGTATTGCTGAAGTTAAATATATATACTTTTATGTTTATTTTCTCCGAGGTAGTACATACGTAGTTCAATAATCAAGCAACACATTTCATACACACGCGCGTATCTGCAAACTTACGTGTGTAACACGTATGGCGACGATGAGCGATCACTTTTCTCTCCACCTACTATGCTTGACAACATAATCATTGGTTTAACTTCTGCTAAACCATAGTTTAGCGCGCATTGAGGTTTCAGTGTCTAAAATGTATGTTTAACGAAAGATAGAGAACCTTCTTCTCTGAATTTAAAAACGAGTCATTTTATTATGTGATTAATTTAAATACACTTATGATATATACACTCTATGAGAATCAAAAATAAAAGATTATAAAAGTGAAACACTAATGCGTTAGTCGAAGTGAAAAATACATGTATAAGGTGGTTATCTTTAAATTGAAAAACATTTTTTTTTTTTTTTCTGAAAACAATTCTATGGTGACAGTGTGTGAACGATCATTTTGGTATTTTATAAATGTGGGGGTCCGGCGTAAAAGATATATCAAATTGAACGTGTAAAATTTCATAAACGCAATTAGCATTCAGGTCGCGGTGTGTTGGGCAATTTTCGACGGGGTTCGTCGAAAACAGCCCCTTCGTTGGGTATGCAGCTTGAAATGATTACCAACGAAAATCAACTGTTACATATTAATAACTTGATTAAATTAATGGAACAATATATACTTAAACGAGATACGCAACTGTTTTTGTAATCAAAGTCATTAAAAAAAAGTTTGCATATTTAATTTATTCAATCCGTAGGATAAGTTTGGTTTATATAGTCACAAAATTTGACAAGCAACATTCGGATGAATTTGTCCTCAGAAGTGAATGACCACTTACCCAGACGAAATTGAATGATGTTGATATCAAATTATGTCAGAATTGATTCGTAGATTAAAGTTATTAATCCGTTCATTTAAGGTCACATGAATTAACACAATCGTTAATCATGCGCTTTATGAAATGACCATTTGTCTTGACATTCTATTTGGGGAGAATTAAAAGAGTAAAGAAAATGTTTATGAATTCGTTTCGAAAGAGTTAGTTAGTGAATTTGGCGAGTCAGTGCCTCATTAGCGGGTCAGTCGATAAATTGCGTCATTAATCATCGTGATCTATTGTGAGTCAATACGTAGCACCCGCATGCTGACTTTCTTGCTCGATGCTGGTTCACGCGTATACACAAAGCCCCAAGGCTTTTGATTCGCATTAATGATTAGCAAGACCATGCCAGGCCCTGAATCGGCAGCAAATGAATTTTAATGATGCTTGGGTGATCAGGCGCTTGCCACTTCAGGTGATTGATACATCAACAAGCACAAATATACTTAATTTTTTCCCTCTTGTGTGACAGATCCCTTGATAACGTTCTCTGTATGCAAAACCAACTTTTTAACTAATAAAAGTCTTCGCGGCTGCTGCATAACGTTGATGTTAATATTAGATAAGTCAATTGAGATTAATTGTTTTTTTACTCCACATAATTATTTTGTGTACGTCATCACTGTCCCGTTTCAGCCGAAGCAAATATCATTTTAGATAATCCTCTTTTTTGATCAATCTTGACAGTCTTAAATGACACTCCACATCGGTTCAAAAACATTCTGAGTAAGAATAATTGTGACATGAAAAAAACATAAGTCGACCTTCAACTTTATAAATAATTATTGTTTTTAACAACCTCGCCTGTTACTTGTAAGCTCTTTAAACATTATGAAAGTAAAACAATTGCTTTTTATTTGTTTACATAAATATGTAGAAATTAATATCAATCTTTCATTTTTGGCCGTTCCATACATTACCCCAACAGCAAAAATGCATAGTCTGGGTCGTGAAAAAAAAAATAAAAAAAGAAATAATCAAAACAAAAACACCCGAATCGGTCGATGTTTATTCAACTACTATTGCTTTTTTTTTTTTTTTTTTCAAAAATATATTGTTTTTCACTAATTTGTTGATAACTATCGAAAATATGGCTTTTTTCAAAGTAGTTTTTTTTTGAGAAATTGTATATACAAACCAGTTTTAGATCTTTTACTTCTAAAATAACTAGAAGAACAAGACAAAGGTTTTGTACTGACGGAATTTTAAAAAAAAAAAAAAAAAAAGAAAAAAAAAAGTTAAAAAAAAGAAAATTTAAAAAACTAAAATCGGTTCGAATAATTTCTCAAAACACTGCAAGAATGGCACCACATGCAAGAAGAGGCTTCAAGGTATGAGAATATGCAATAGAATTGTTTCCAATATTTCTTCAATTTTCATCAATTTTGACTTGGATGTCCCCTTTATTGTTAATATGTATAATTATTATTTCATAGCTATTATTTTGATTTTTGTTTGTAAATTTATCAACCAAAAAACAATTGTCAATTCATTTTTGTTTAATAAAGTGTAATAATGTTGATGGTCTAAAAATAAAAAAAAATATATAATTAATTATTGATATAACATTTTTGTACGAAAAATGTATCTAGTGTTTCATGAGCGTGCGTGATAATTAGTAAAATGATGATGTTGTTTGGTGTCAGCAAAAACAAGTGCATAAGATTTGCAAGAAAAAGAGCCGCTGCAATATTTCACACCAAGTCACACGTGCTTACGTTAGTTGGTTGATTTATATTGTTGTTTGGATTAATAATAATGGAGCCAATTAATATCACCTTCTTATTCGCGTCAACGGTTTTTTAAAAAGGACGCCCAACTTCACGGAATTCAGTATCTCTAGTCCCATCAAATCGTATAATAAAGTTCTTTCTCTTTCTGTACAGTCCTCCCGCCTCATTGATATTCGTCGAAAAAGAAACTCGAGAGTATCCTAATAGTGAAAAGAAAGACAATTACTCTATCAATCGTACACCACGTCTGATATTTTCTTGATATATTTCAGCGAACAAAACGGCAACTGACCTTATAAAATATTGAATAAATATTCACGAGTAAACTTCAAATAAGACTCACAATAAATCAGTTATAATTTACATAAATTAGATGAATCTAACTGATAACGTATTATACAAACTCAGCCTCTCTTGAATTTGTCATGAGTGCGCGCGGTTCACAAAAAAATATATATAAATATATAATAAGCTCAACTCTACGAGCATGGCACAAGTGATTGTTTAATTAAAATGTGTCTTTTCAAATTAAAGGCGGAATTGTATGTGTGTGTTTTTTGTTTTTTAACATATAGAAAAAACAGGTTACAAAATTAAAGGAATATAGGTATTGGTTTCTATTTGATCTCAAGAACGTTATGAAAAAATGAAGCCCGACGTTACGCAATGACTCGTTATTGTATAAGAGTGTTGAAATTAATGACTCAATTGATAATTGAATTCGAACCATTTCAGAGCACCTAATTGAACAGAGCTTTTATATTTATGAAACATAATTGTCCTAATTTTCATTGAAATAAAAATGGACATAGTGTAAAAAAAGGTACACCAGAGGTTTGCATCAAGGTTTGCAATCTGAATTTAATGATTATGCTCAAGTCACATTGACCTCACTACGGGGGGTAAATTAAGTTGTGATTATCTGTCAATGTGATTTAACCCACATTGAAATAACAGTATGTTAGTTGGGCGCGCAACATTCGGAGTAGAATTAGTACGTCTCTTGGACGCGTAATGTATAAGCTTTGAGAGGTGAGGTGGAGGTGAGGAAGAAATAAATAGCCATTGTCTGTGGCAGACTAGCAGTAATACCTCGAAGGGCATCTATCACCTGCTTATCACGATTTTACCACTCCGTCCTTTCCCTTTTTAACCCTATCCTCCATTCTCTCCGATCCACCTTCAACTTGTTCTACCTCAAGCATCTTCTACTCGTTCTCTTCTTCTTTCTACTTCACTCGCGTGAGAGTAAGATGTCTTACTTGCTTTTTATTTCATGCATTGACCTCTTCTTCCATGAAGTTACTCCGCTGGCAGCTCGCGCGAATAAAGCGAATTAATGATGCGTATTTTATTTTGGATTTAAAGAGCTTAGTTGGTAGATGCTGCGGGCAACAACTAACTGCTTCGTTGGTTTTGTACTATTTATACTAAATAACCGAATTGCACGCACATTGCAGTGCCTATATCTTTAAATTTTTTAATTTAATTTAATACGCACGTTACTAGTTTCAAGAGCCTTTAATTGTTTCATTTTTCTTCTTTCTAAATTTAATTTCAAACATCGACTTTTGCTATCTCCTCGTACGAGGCAATTAAATTGCAGATAACTGCTAAATACTGGGTGATACTCGAGTCAATGCACAGCCAATGCGAGTCAATATAAATATGCTACATTGAAGATGAAATCTGGACGAGCAAAACCATTTGTTGCCTTCGTCCGTTCATCTGTCTGTCAGTCGAAAATTCTTAGTCTCTGATATTGTTGGATGAACTTTGTAGTTCATTAACATTGGTCATTCCATCGAGACGCTTCGAGTAAAATATCAATCATAATCAAAATAGTTAAGTCTCAAGAGTAAGAATCATTTATTAAAAAAATAAAGGCTATATACAATTTCAAATTAATATTTCCTACAAATACGATCAATCAAACGAACGTACAAGTGAATGTTATGCAACTTGATGTCTACGTTCAAATTTCTCAAAAATTGTCTTATTGGTTTGAAAAAAAAAAAAATATTTTTCAATCAATTCAAATAAGTCAAGCTGGTAAAAATCAAAATTTGATTATTATTTGTTTGTGGTTTTTACTTTAATTTTTAAATTGATTGTTTGTTTCACTTTTGGCAGAAAATTAGTGTTAGCAATTTTTATCATAAAAACTGTTGAAAAAAGGTGACACATCTTAACGTTAGATACAGATTCTTAATGATTTTGTTCTCCGAACCGTCTGTACGGCCGAAAGGACTCCCGCATACCCCAGGATCCAGACATTCTCGTCACCGCGTTGTCTTACCAATTCCACAAAAAATCTCCCGGTTCCATTCACTCTTACAAAACGTGTTTAGCAAGCAAATCTGTTTCTTGACATTTTATTATCCAATGATAGAAAAATTCGTTAATTAATCATGAATAATTCATTTTTGCATAAACATTTATAGTGATTCTTATAATGACAATCTTAAACGTTTTAATGTTTCAAAGTATATACAATTTTTTTTACATAGAAGCTGTAGGTATATAAAAAATTTTTAACGATAAAAAGATAAAATACACAGTTTTAAAATATGTGATCACATTATTTATTAGATTAATCATTATCTTGATCTAAACGATCAAATTCAAAACTTTTACAACTCCGAAGAGTATGTTGGAATCATAATAATACGGGCGTGAACAACAAAACAAGACTGACTTTGCACATTACTTTGCAGCTGTCACATTTAAGAGAGAGAGACGGTGTCTCCTTCAGAAACACCCCAAAGAATCTAAGAAAAACGTGTGTACAAATTTTACCGCATTACCTTTGACATCGAGACGCCTCGTGCCTTTTAGTCATGATCCGAAGAAACGCACTTGAGCGCAACAAAGGAATTCGCTATATTCCCATAACAAAACGTATTGAGGAAACTCCATTCATACGTTTTTAGTATGGTTTATTCAATTGGAAGACTGACTGATTCTGGCTTACTCACTCAGAAAAATCTTATTAACGTCTCAATACACGATGGAAACCCATTTTATTGTCGTTACATATTTAGTTAATAATGTAGTTCGATTTTGATGGCATTCTATGAAACTTATTTTTTACAGACAACCAACAAAATGTGTTCAAAAAAAGTTATGAGGACTCATCATTGAAATCCACCCGACAAACAGAATTTTTCTTAGGTTTTCAATTTTGTTCAATCAAAATTCAGAAAAGGGAAAAAATAGTTCTTTTAATTTCATTATAAATGTTTATATTTTTTTTAATTTATTTTTTTTTTTTTGATAGATCATTTAGGAAGAATTTCACAGTTTTGTAAACCGTATGAACATTAAATATTAATTATAGGGTATCTAAATATTATGTAAATACAAATTTGGGTCTTCACTCTTATATTAAGTTGAACTCTCGGATCTTCCCAAAGGATTCAAAGAACCAAGAGATAGTTTAGGGCGGACGGTTCGCCATCCTATCTGATTCGCGATGTTTTACACGCTTGAAGATTTTTGCCAGCTTGACATTTACTGCAAAGAAATCGGAGATACATTCTTCTTTCTACCCAAGAATTTATGCGAAATTTCGCACAATGATGTTTCCCTTTCGACACCCGCGCGAGTCAGCAAAATTACAACGATGCTCACATTGTTTGTTCATTCATTATACTATTTATGTTTTACTTATCTATTTATTTATTTATTTACAATGTTGGGAGAGTATGCACTGTATATACAAAGAGAGTTTGTTATTTCATAAATGTTAACATTCATTCTTCCATTAATCTATTTAGTTTAATAAATTCACGAAAAAAGTGACATAAATAATTCATTTTTTGAATGGTTAAATTCGATAATAAATATGAATAAATTTATTAATTATTTATTAGTCCATCTACAGTGTCTACTGATTTTATTTATTATCAGCATAGTGGTTTACATAAATGAATTTCAATTGATGGAAAGTAATCATAAATATGAAACAATTTTACAATAATCTTGCAAAAATTAATTAACGACGAAAAAGAAAAAATGTCGTGTTGTATTTGAATTTAATTTAGAATGTTAGAGTATGATGTTTTCGAAAGATAAAGATAAAAGGAATATTATTATAACAAGTTTTTGTTACATAAATATGATTTTTTCTTTTTGAACTGAAAATTTATTTTTTACAATTTTTTCCCTATTTCTATTTCTCATAACTATTTCTGGAAAAAAATTCGATATTTTGTAATTTCAATAACTGAAACTAACTTCATTATTAAATCAGCTTTTAAACCAGTCTTAAATACCATATCACACAACAAAACATATTTGATAAAACCTAACCTTTGATTTAGTTTTTTCAAATTTAAAAAATGAAAATGCGCCATCCGTTTGTCTCTATCATTCAAGAGAAATCGTTTAATCTAATCAGAAGATGAAGAAAACGAATAAAACAATAGGGGAAGATACCCATTATCCGGACACTTTTTTTGGTCAGAAAATACATAAAAATAAACATTTGATTGTTTAAAACCCCTAGTAAAAATTTTCTAGGGCACGCCTTGTTAATATTTAGGGCCCTTTAAAGGCTTGCCCTGATAAAAGGGGTTGTCAGTCTTGTTTGGGGGAGCCCCTTTATGGGGCCGTGAAATGTCCTTTATAGTTTTCATCAGGGCGTTTTGAGGGTGTGTGACGCTTGACCCGTCAATTACCTTACAAGGGCCAAATAAGGGCCATTAGTAAGCCCTAATGAAATTTCAATAATTAATAAAATCATCAAATCATGTAATAATAAAAACCATGACATTTTTTGTAGATTGTTGAATATTTTTACAATATGATTTTTTATGTGTAATTGTTTTTTTTTTCACAACATATTTATAAGTCAAGGCTTTCAAACCAAAATTGTTTAATGATTTCCAGTCAGTATTAATAATTTAATAATTTATATAATTTATAAAAAACAAATTTATAATTAAAAACATATCTTTTTATATTTAAATACACATCTATCGTATGAGTGAGTTTCCCAATAAGTATCATCAGACTAGACACCGTCTTATCACCTTAGAGGCCTGGGTTCGTATCCTCAAAAATCAATTCTGATTTTTTTATTAGAAATCTCAGTTTACAAATGGTTTAAAAATCAAACAAATCAAAATAAATAAAATAATTATAAAAATAATATAAATTATTTAGTTAAACATTTTTTTGTTTATTAATTTTTAAAAATGGCAATCCCGATCAGGGCCCGTCCGGGGCCTTTAAAGGGTCGCCCTTAAAGGTGCAAAGCGTCACATACCTTGTAAGGGCCAGTTTCCAGACTAGCAATTTACCTTTAAGGGGCCCGGGTTGTTTGTCGGGCAAGCCTTATAGGGGCCCTAGTTCAATTTTTACATACATTTCTACATACTGCAAGCATAGGAAAGCAAAATCAAAGCATATTATCAGTTTAAAGTCTAATTATAAAAAGTGGGTATTGTCCGGACGTAGGAATTGTGAACCTTTCTCCGGACGTAAGGTGCTTAGTCCGAACAAGTATGGAAAACAAGGAATTTTTTAGAAAAACGGCGGTTTTTTTGTTTATGAACTTTAGATCGACATCTCACATTAAAGCTCATCACAGCGCGATTTTTCAAGTCTTCCTTTTTAAGAATTTCGTAAGTAAATACATTCTATAATCATTCATATTTGAAATAACAATATTTTAAAATTCGTAATATTATAAATTTTAGAATCTTTATTCTAATAAAATTTTAACTTTTAATTTCAAATCGTCATTCAGGCTATCCTTTTATTTTTTCGCGCAAGTTTTATGAGCAACGGGTTTCGGTTTGCGGCCTCTTTTATGTTTTTTGACAATATAAACGGGGAAAGAAAACATACTGATTCATCTCCAAACCCAACGTGAACCAATACAGGCTAGAACTTGTGGACTGTCACAGTTGTTTTTACGTTGGTATCAACTACATTGATAACCAATTTCATTCAACTAATGACGATTTAATGTGTGCACCAATGCTGAAATAGCGTGTGTTTATTGTTATTAAAGTTTAATACTATCGTCATTTCCTTTTCGTGTTGAAACAGCATTGGTGGCAACATTGTCGGTCACCACTATTTTCGATCAGTGTTGGTAATCCAACTTGATGCAGCATGTTTTTTTTTTTTTTTTTTTTTTCGTGTGCATTACAGTTCGTTTTATTTTTTTACTTTAATTTGTTATGACTTTTACTTTTGATTTGCAATTAAAACTTCTGTTTTCTTCTGAATGTAATACTTTCATCACTCTACAACAATAGCAAACATCTCAATAAACAAATTTTGATGAGTAATGAAAAGTCGCCTAGACAATAATAAACAACAGTATGTAGCAGTTGGCAGATCTGAACTGTCCGGAAAATGGACATCCGAAGTGTCCGAATGAAGGAAATTTGCACGTTCATCGGAAAATTAGTATTATTTATAATATTTTATAAATAATACTAATTTATGTACTACTTTAATGTTCATATTATTATTAATATTATTATTAATAACATTTATTCTTATTGCATAAGAATATCCATAGCCAAAGAAAATTATTCTATATAGGATCAATACCAAAATAGTCAGAATTTTCTTTTCTTGGTTGAAGAAAAAGATTTTTTAGGAATAGCTCAACCGATAAATATGATTGCAAAAAATGTATCTTTTGAAGAATTATTTGAAGAAATTCATTAAACTGATTTCTATTATGATTTTGTACATAAATGAATGATTAAAAATTGTTGTTTGAGATAAATATTAAGTTGACATTGTGCATCGAGGATTAATAAACAACAATGCTTTTATAAGAGATGTGATATTAATATACAAAGCGCAAGACAGATGTAAGCGCGTGGAGACGAAATTTATTGGCGAGCAGGACATTCAGAGACAGCGGTGAAGTGCCATAGTTGATTTGACGAAGAAAAAACAGGATAAATAAAAAAGAAATCGAGAAACGTTTAGAATATTAAAAAAACTGTGGTATGGTAGCTGAGGTAATTATTAACCGGTAAAATGCCTAATGAATTCTTGTCTCGTTGGCATGATTCTTTTCTAAGAATCTTTTTGATTGTGTGGCTCTTGAGCGTGACTTTTGAGAGAGGAACCAACTTCTTTCTCGTTAATAAAAGACAAGATGGCGGACAGCAGGGGGTCTACAAGGCAGCGTAGCCCTCCTGTGGCTTTGACGGCTCTATTCTGGTTTTCTTACATACAAACAGAGAAGAGGCGATGCTTGGTTCGTTAAGATGAAACGGAAGACTCGACACTGAAACGGCTCCTGTGGCGTTGATCACTGTGCAGCACGTCACTATCGCACACCTAAACACACCTCATGTATCATCCCAAGATTCTGCTTTGTTTTCTTCACTCAAATATATTCAGCCTTTCAGTTTTGAACGATTTCATAAAAAATTACCATTTCCAGCAAAAGGCCTCGGTTGATCGAATTATATACAAATTAATCTTTGGATGCGAGATAATTCATTTTCTAATTGAGCCTAATACGATCTGAAGATAAATAACACAATGACATCCACGATAGATCAATTTACATTTTTTTAACATGTTAGAAAAACGATTCAAATTGAATAATTTTCCCATTAAGTTGAATAGAAGCACAGCGTCGTTCAACAATAAATCGTGCACAATTTTTAAATAGATATTTGAATCGTGTCTCGTTTCAGGGTCCAGAATTTTCTTTTTTCCTCAATGTATTTTTCACAGGTGTGTGCCTCCCCCCCCCCCCCCTCCAAAAATAATAAAAAGAACATAATCTATTGTTATGAGAATTCAAGTTCATTTCACTTGCGGGAAACGTTTTTTTCTTTTCCTTTTGAAACGCCATCTAGCGAATTGCAAAAGAAATTACTATGAGGCATGAGTACTGTCAACAGTTTTTGACGTTTCAATGTGTAACATTGTCTGGTCTAATTTTACCTGGTAATATAATCATTGACTGCAAAAATGGTTGATTATAGCCGTCAGTTAAGCAAACAAAGTATAAAAAAGATTTACACCACAAATAGACGAGCGTTAAAATTTGTATATAAATTAAATAAAATTGTAATTAGAAATTAGTGAACATAATTTGTGCACTGAGACAGTAGCGTGATTTGATCTTGCAAGACAGCCGTGGTAATCCGGTCTAATTAATTAACCGTTAGAGTCTCATTGGCACGCGATGCACGCTTTACCCCCTGTTTGATGTGCATGGCTAGTTTGATGATCACTTTTACCACTCTCTCGCTCAACCAAAATGGCCGACTGTACTGCCTTCACTGTAAATAAGTGGGGATAATGATGCTCATGACCCGACAGTGTTTTGCTATACCAACATCAGCCACTCACATGAACGTCGAAGATGCGATCTCATCTGCGATAGGCCTTCGTATTTTCAGTCTCACGTACGTGCTTCATTTTCGACCAGTCTCACCAATACTCGCCCAAGTTATTAAATATGCCACAGACACATATAATATTTTAATGGATATTTATCTGCCAATCTCACTTAATAATTTATTAATACATCCTAAGGTTTATAATTGCTGGCACTCGGCAAATAAAAAGCATTACAACATCTGCTTTAAAGATTGCAAACACTTCAAATAGTTTGATGTAGCAGTTGGGACAATCTTATACGGTACACAATATATAATTACGATCACAACAAATTTGTGACTTTTTAGTTATTGCATGCTTCGGTAACAAATCTCTATCAAAATTATTTGATATCGTTAGCAGAGAAGTTTGAATATACGTTAACCCTGGACGCGGTCACACCAGTGACCCCAACGTATTTTAATTATGAAATCTCGGTGGTTAAATGTTAAAATTATACTTTATTATCGTGATGTTACGTAAGTTTGGACCCAACTGGAACGATTTCAAGAATTGAACAGTTATTCATTCAACAGACTATACGTTAGAGTAAGTCTACATTGTATATTTTAAAATCATCTGAGACCATTTCAGAAAAATAAAAAATGCATACTTTCATAGAAATAAGTATGAGTTATCTTTTCAATAGTATACAGTTGGAAAGACCCTCTCTTAAACCCAGAAAAATTTTAAATTATTCAAACTCCCTATAAAAGTTTCGAATTTTTTAAACAATTATTTTTCTGCTGATTTCTCAGTTTATCAATAATTAATTTGTTTCAAAATTTTATTCAGAGATATGAGAGACTATTTAGATATACTACTTTTTTGTAAATACGTATACAGTTGGTTTAAATTTTTATTTTAAAATATCCATAAAGGTATATGAGACCGTGTGTATACGGTTAAACATGTGTAGCAAGTCTTTACATCTCTTTACATAACAAATTTAAACTCTATATACTGGCTGTAACTGATAAGATCTTTGTGTAATCATAATTTGTATTCTCAACGTTTTCATTATATCTAGTGCGTTATGAATATTTAATAGTGGTCGAATATTAGTTCTGAAATGAGACGAAAATGTCAAAAATTTAGACATATACGTTTTGATAATAAAAAACCAAGATTAAAAGTTGGTTTAAAAATCAGAAAATGTCTTATATATAGAGATCTTATATATATAGAGATGAGATTTAGCCGATTATTTATTTTGCATCAAATAATGCACGTATACTTCATGTTAATCAATTCAATACTTGAAAGTTACAATTGTACAAGTTGATAATATACGTTGTAAACTGAGTATTTTACGTCATGAAAAATGTTTATGAAATGTCCATCATTAATCAAACATTGTTAGGTCTATTTTTACAACTAAAAACTAACTACCGTATTAAAAGTATTTACAGACGAAAAAATATGAAGAGTGTTATCAAATGTTAACTATTGAATACTGTTTACAAATAAGATTTAATGATAGCAAAACAAATATAAGAGCGTTAACATGAAATATCAATGTAGAAAAATCAGGCCTTATATCGATAATTGAAATCGTCATGCTTTATTAGTGATGCCTTTTTAAATGGCGTCAAGAGAACAGGTATACATATACCTGTTTTTCTGCACCTTTATTAGTTTGAATTCGTGCCTTAAACATGCCTTGTCATCATGAAACGTCGTTCGCTTAGAGTCATTAAATTTTAAATTAAAACATCTAATTAATATTTCTTATAAATATTTGTTTTTACTTATGTAATTTGGATGTAACAATACTGAACAAAAAGTTGGTACTTAATTGCATAATTTAAATTGGAAAAAATTCACTTGCATAATCAAATTTTCAATTTTATAAAAAAATTAAAAACAACATAAATAAAATAAGTATTTGCCATAAACTGTACGTGTTACATCAATGTTTTTTATCCATCTATTACACAATTATAATAATTTGATAACATATTATTAAATTCAACGTTTTTTTTCCAAATTATGACAGCATATGATTTATGTTCATTCCTGTGGCATTTCATGTCTAAAAACGCAGAAAATCAGATGTATTTGATCAACTTTTCAAAAAGATCAGATCCATTATGGAAATATAATTTGAAATAAAGCTTGACAGTCAATTAAAATGAGCTGTCTCGTTTACAAAGCTTCAAATCGTTTTGTTGGAAATCGCTGATCCATGTCTGCCCGAAAAGCGTCAAAGCACCGCCCAACGATTCTCTCATATTTTCTATCGAAGTTAAAAGCATAATTTTTACAGATTAAGTTGTCCTGCCTATTTTAATGCCCGTTTACAAACTAATGCATTGCCTCTTAACGATGTTTCTGACAGCAGTCATATTGTTGCAGTTAAATACAGATTATCACTTTCCCGCCTTCAAAATTTAATCCCCATGCCATCATGCCTTTCCGAACAAGATGTTTGATTTTTGACTCATTCATAAGTTCTTTTCAAGCGGCACTTTTTTTTCTTCCATTCTTTTTATCCCGACTGGACAAATATTTTTTAGCGGTTTACTTTTCTTTGTGTTTTGGCTTTTCGAATAAGATTAAAATGAAACAAGTTGTTTTTCTTGAATTGCCATCGACTCTATATTTCATGTGACTTACGGTTTTCTTTTGAAATTTGAGACTTTGAAAAAAAAAAAGACAAGAACAAAATGCTGTTTATGTTCTTGAAAAAAAAAAAAAAAATGATTTCCGCGTTGAAAGGGAACATATTATAAATGATATAGAAACAGCAAGAATGCACAACATGTGTAATATTTGTAATACGTGAAAAATACCTGAAGGAATAAAACCTTAACAGGAAGAAAATATAGTGGAAGTTGATATATTAAAGCGTTTCAGCGATCCACCTACCTCTCTTCTGGCATTTTAACAAACAGCGGTGTGCCCAGAGCAGATAATTATTTTTGCAGAGAGCCCTCTTATTCGCATCTTCATTTGCTGCGTTGTTCGCGCGGGCGATTTTTCGTACCGGATCATCGTTATTTTTTGCTGTCTTAAGACGCGATTTAGGAAGGGAGGCGTGGTGATGCTCAGTATTTTAAATCACCTTTGCTATACAAAAATGATCAATTTCTTATCCAAACAGCACACACGCATTTAAAAATATGAACAAACACACAATACGCGGATATTATATTTCCTCATGTTCATAAATTTAAATTTAAATCAATAACAATGTAATGCGATAGATAGCGTGGTAATAAAATATTAACTTGTCAATTTATGATCAAATGCATAGAAGATGTGCAAAAGCTTCCATTGTCTTATATATTAAAAAAAAAAAAACATTTTATGTGTAATTAAATTGAGAATGTAAAAATGCATTTACATACTTTCCGAATAAATAAATTATTTGTAAACGTATTTAAATATACATTTCGGTTTGATGGCGGTTAAAAAATAATAACACGCGATTTAAAAAAAAAAATAAAAAAAATGTGGCGAATAAGACGACACAAATATGTGAGAAATTTCACACTTAATCGAACGTCCGGCTACAATATTGACTCAATTATACGAACGTAGACAAATTCAACCGGCTAATCAGCTTATGCACGCCGTAATGCTGCAGGTAGCAACACAAGCCTGCGTGGGATCTGATAAAGGCCGTCTTATTTATTCTTGTACGCACTGAACAAAAAAAGTTCATGAAGACATTGCAATAATTTAGTACGTTTTATGAATATAATCACAATCATACCTGCATTTAAGTAAACGCCATTCGAACAGTCTCGGGATCTCTGCTAACTCAATTTGCGCAATAAAAACGGAATGTATAATACCAATTTCGAATTGCAAAAACTTTTCATCAAAAAATCATAAATTCCAGCTTTCTGGTTTTTACCATTTTTCAAATCTCAGTCAACATTGTTGCAAATTAGAAATGTGAAGCACGCACGGGTATGCTCCATTTGAAGGGCAAATAAAATTCGTATATGATATATTTTTAATTGATCGTAAATGAATATTGTACCAGAGTCGGTCACTAATTATATCAAATAAGAATTTGGAATTGTTATTTAGTATATAAAAATGTATAATATAATTCGTTTGAAGTGCATAGAGAAAGTATTTATAAAGATAGAAAAGTTTAATATTGTTGTAATAAATTTGGTGGATTGGAGCCCAGATGGAAACAACTGTATCGAAATCATGATAGCTATCAAGAATGATCACGAGAAACGATTGCATCTCACGCTGAGCGCGCTTGATCACACCTCAGCACCGCAGGACATCGAAGCCTTGATTCAATTATATCCTTACATATCCTTGCGTATATTTGCTAGAACCAGTTTGTGAGAAATTATGGGCATTACAAATACTAATACGACGCTGTCTCTCTCAACTATTTTCTATACTATATTTTTATTTACACGTCTTGTTTTATCATTAACGATTTCATTAACATTATATCATTAACACATGCACGGAATTGCTCATATTTTCACATCCCTTTCCTTCTTTCCAAATCCACGTGCACGTGCAGTCATCAAAACAACTTTTGTAACGAGATAAAGTTGATCTCATAACGATTCGTACAATTTTGAAAAATGTTCTCATCAATAAAGAATGTTCTGTTTGAAAAATGTCAAAATGAAATGAAATGAAATGAAATGAAATGTTATGTTTCCAAGACGAAAAAATAGTGGGTCCTCATGCGAAAAGTTATTGTGAACGAAATGAATGAGGTTGAATAAAAAAAATTACAACTGATACCAATTGTGATATGATTTAACGCATTCCCGAATTGATCGCCAACTCGGAGATATTATTTCTCGCAAATGCGTCTTGAGTTAAAAGTTTTATTGTCAAATTATGACGATAAATTAATGGGTTGTC
Source organism: Trissolcus japonicus (assembly GCA_030522925.1). Taxonomy (NCBI): domain Eukaryota; kingdom Metazoa; phylum Arthropoda; class Insecta; order Hymenoptera; family Scelionidae; genus Trissolcus; species Trissolcus japonicus. Next base: position 243,668 of record JAPYZS010000356.1, on the reverse strand, counting down.
GTTGGGTACAGATTACACGCGATATTTTGTCGGTGGTGGTTTAAAAATTATATGATACTTGGGATGTTTTAAAATATGTTTTCAAGTGAAATATTCTATTGTCAGGGATTGTGGTAGAGAGTGGCGGAGAATGAGATTCTGCTAAAATATAAAGATTGAACGCGATGGAACGCAGAAAAAGGTGGAAAGAAAGGTGTGTAGACCGACACCATAAGCGTGTGTCGTTGGCGCAGTATGATGCCGATCCTATCTGAAGCAGCTAATATAGTTGTCGTGAATATCTTGAAACCAAACGTGCATTCCACGGGGATTCTCTTCGAGGGTCGCTGCGGGGCGTCCATTCGATCTGGCGAAAGCATCTGCTAATTCGGAATCATGGGGATTTGATTGGCCCGTTTCCCTGCGGTATAGCTAATACCGCTAAGGGACGATCCTCTTTTTCACACGCTCAAATTCGAGCGACTTGCTGTTTTTATGAGATTAAACTCTATCTATTCCAAAAAAGCATATTATTTTTGATTCGTCGCAAAACCACGCGCAGTCGCTGTTCAAACCGATACATTTATTTATTTGCCCTGATAATTCATTCTTCGAGGCCAACTTTTTCAACGACAACCCACTTGAAGATGCAAATTTATCAAAAAATTATGCTAATCTGCAACTGTGCGAAAAACGATTCAAGATTTATCGAACTACTGCACTAATTTCAGAACCAAAAGTTTCAGACGCGTCCTTTCATTTTTTGCCAAAATATTTTTCGTTTGTTTTCTTGCCCATCGCAAATGCGTTAAAAAAATTATTAATTGAATTGTTGTTTCAAATTTATCATCGGTAACAAACGAGGCGAGCCAGAAGGACATACTAAAAGGAAAAGAACGACGTGGCGATTCCTTTAGCACGACGTTAATAAGCGTGGTCTACACACTGTCCGACTACATGACTGCAGCGTTCTTTTTTGTACTCATTTTTTGAACGACGGATCAGATTAATTGCCATAGCTAATTAAAGCTAAACTGTCCAAGTAATTAAGAGTGTGAGCATATCTATTCGTCGGACCCCTATCAAGATGACCGTGTGGTAAAAGAATGTTAAAACATCTCGGGCTGAATAGGAACAGGTATCAAGTGGATTAATTGTGTTCCATATTAAAATGAGAATCACAAAATGCGCTATCCGACCGAAATATTTTGCAATTTTATTTTTACATTTTTTTTTTTCAATTATTATGTTATTTTATATAAAAAAAGAGATTGAAATGATCGCAAAAATATCTGAAAAATTGATAGTTGTATCTTTGTCATCAACTGTGTTTAAAAAAAAACTGTAACAAAAAATTGTTTTGCTCGGTTTTTATGTAGCGACTTAAGCACCATTACCAGGATTAATATATTGGTATTGATATAGCTTTTGATTCAGTAGAATCAGACAGAAGACACGTGTATCCAACATGTTATTTTATCTTTTTATTCACTTCTCGTTTCTTTTTTTATTTTTCTTTTTTTTTTTTGTTTGTTTTTGAAATTCACGAGATTTTATTTGGCCGATCGGATCGCGTGTCGGAACCTACGAACTTGGAGACATTCTACATTTACTAAGACGTATAAGATAGACAGCATGATAGTTGTGTGCATGAAAAAAAAAGATGAGGATGGAATGAAAAGAATAAAACAAATGATGATGATAGATGGAGCGATAATTCTTGAATATACATGTGATTGTCTTTGTTTTAAGTTATTTATTTGCGATTATTTCTACATTTATTATCAGATTTTGCCCATCAAGTTCGAGCTTTTTTCATCAGGTTGCAAAATCATCTTGAATTGCACGCCAGAAATAAGACAGCATAAACTAAGTGTATATTTTCTCTACAAATTGATTGAAATACACAAACATGACATTCATTTTCGCTAGGTTATGATTTGATAGCACGTGTGTATAAATTATAAAGAATATGCGTATTTCTATGAAAATCGTTCTTCGCTGACACGACAATAAACCATTATCCATTGCGCCCAGCAAATTACTCATGCAACAGGCGTCATAAACGTTTAAGAGATGCAGACGGTGTTTACAATAAATAGTTATAACCATACAGTGTGTAGAATCGAAAATTGTCAGCCCGAAGAGTCTTTTAACTGTGTTTTTGATTTTGAATTTAAATTTAAAAAATATAATTTTATTACTTTACGCGAAGGAGATACTAGACCTTACTCAACTCAAACAAAATGAAACCGAAATACTAATATGTGATGGAATTTTGTCATGATTTATATATTATTTTATAACCTATCCTAAAATACACAAACTTATTGACATCATATCTGAAAATGCCAAAATCTTAAAAATAAGATAAAAGTTTTTTTTTTTTCAAAAATTTTCTAAAACATATTTTTGTCGTGATTAACACCATTCTAAAAGGCTAGTGAATTTTAGAACGATATCTGCATGCAAAACATATGGCGCGTACTAATGGTTAAACATGTTTAGTTTTTATAGCCCATGCTTACACGAGAAGAATAATGACTTGAGCCACCCATGTTGAAATACTGTAAGATCTTTTGTATGTAGAAAGTGATCGATACGCGTAAGTGCATACATCTATGAGTGTATAGTTAGTACGTAATTTTGAATTACCGATATGTTCGTGAGAAAAATAACAATTGATCAAAATATCGCCCACAATTTGGTGGAACTGGCTTTTTTGTCCCTTCGCGCTTAATTTTTCAATTTTTGTGAATAAAAAAAAAAAAAATTAACGAAGAAACGATATACTGAATCATTGAAGCATTCCATCAAATTTTTAAGGGTCGCTCTGCAGATATACGACAGTTAAAACGTCATGAGATTTACGATAAATCTCAAAAGTCACGGTGTATTTCACATGACAAATACATTTTTTGTTGTTGTTCAAAAAGCCAGAGCTTATTTGTAGCAGAGCATTTGGAAATAAACTCGAGGAGGAAAAATTTAATCGCTAATCAATGAACTCGAAAATTATAAGTCATTTTGAAGAGCCAATACGATGACAAGTAAGAAATACTTTTTTTTGTCAAAAATCAAGGTGCACAAGTACGTGCGCGCAGATGCGCGCGTGCTCAAATGTATACAGGGATTTCAAGCATGAGACATAATAACAGAGTCGAAGTGAATCGTCCGGTGAGAATATTACGGTTTCTAACTCTGAAAAGGTAAATCGAAAACGATTGAAACGTCAACGAGTCTCCGCCCGATCTTTTATTCAAGCTTTTACACTTAATGTTTATTTTACGAGCACTTCATGATATGGTTTTATTCGATAATAGAAATTCTCTTTGTCATCGTGTTCTTTTCCAATTTTCGAAAATTTTCCAATTCGTTTGACTTCCTTTGCTTGCCAGTAATCGTTAACAGAATATCTGTCACATTTAATAAACCGTCACCAATCTGAATAGCAAAATGATTTCTTTAAATTTAAGAAATTTGACGAAAAAATAAAGATTTCAAACGATTTTTCGAACCATGCAAAGACATTAACGTCAATTTATTTTTCCATTTTCATTCTTCATATTTAACATCAAAATCAATTTGAAAGTAATCAAATGATATAATTAATAACATTTTTTAAATAAGAGTTTTTGAAAACCAGGTCAAATGTTTTTTTGATGCAGGATTTGCCTCTTAAATTTGATTCTTGCTCAAAAAAATCCATAAATGCAATTTTATGAGCCTCAATGTGATCGTTGAAACGCTGAGGTTTTATATATAGGTAATAAATAATTCGTTTAGAAACTAGACCATTCAAAGCGTGAACTTGGACAATCAAAAATCGTCTAAATTAAATGAACAATACTCGATAAAAAATTGGTACTTAAGACTTCTCAAATGGATTTTTTAATGAATACATTGCACAACACTATTTTTTTGTCTCGTGCATAAAATAATACGGGGATGGTTGTGTTATATTGTCGACAATATAATCACCTTTTTTATGGACGAGCGATAAAAGCTCTCCCAAGTCAATATATTAAAGAAAATTATTCTTGTGATAGCTTATAAATGTGTGAACGTCAGAATCCAGGTATATGTGTCTGCAGAACATAATAGGTCTACTGTTTACGATTTTCTGCTGTTAAATTTTAAATGCTCCATCAGAGACATGAAAGTCTGAAGAATTTTCGCTCGAGCAGTAAATCTCCATTGCAAACATTTACGGGCGTTTTTGGTAACGTTTGACAAACAATTGACGGCTAATAAAGCCGCATCTACACCGCGGGGAGCCACGTGGGAAGATATCAGATTAACCGAAAATAGATTATTAAAGTTGCCGAAAACCAATTTACATAGAGCCCGACCTCAGTTTACGTCTTCTCGGTATTTTAATGGTATAGTAACTTAATAATTTCGTATGGCTCCTTTGTATTCGGCCTTAATCCTTCTTCTTTTTATCTCATTAAGGAGCATAGGTGTTTCTAAATAATACGTAAATAACAACTATTTGACTTGAAAAACTTAAAAATCAAAATATACGAGGATGAGTCAATGTTATGGACATATTTACGATTCATTTGTAGCAAAGAGTGACAATTTTAAGTGTCTGAGATTAATTTATTAAAAGACAATGTTTGGAGGGCAGATTCACAACGAAAAAAAAACAAACAAACAAAGAATAAGAATAAATCATAAATGCCAATCAGCAATTCAGGAAATTAAAAATATGTCATATATACGCGCGTTATTGGTGCGCGCAATCCATGTACAACGCAAGTTTTTTTATAAAGATAATAACTGAACGACTTTTTGGGACACTAAAAATAAATTGAACAAAAATTATAGTTGATACAATCTTCGGAGTGGCGAAAAATTTATATTTCCAATTAAAGGCAATTAATTTTCACTACTTGAGCAATCACGCCGAACACTTGTGCGAAGGTAAAAAATAGTAATAACTTCTTTAATAATATTTCTTCGGTAAGGGGTACGCACACTTTCATATACACACATATATAACAACTGAACACAACCCATTAGCTGGATTATTAAATTTCTCGCTCGTGAAGAGATTCAACTCAGCTAGCAGGTTTTGCGTTTAGGCAGCCATTAGCCCAAGATTTACGTCGAGTCGTAATTCATCGTACTTATTTGTTTGTCTAACTCTTTCTCACCTGTCTTTTTTCTTCGTCTCGACCTTTTTTGCCCCTTTTTTCGTCTGACTTGAAACCTCAACCGTTCAACTTCCTCGTTTCTGTTTCCATCCATTTTTTTTCTTTCAACAATTAATGCTCTAGGATCAATTGAACAATCATTAGAAAAGAAAACATTATATATAAAACTACCAGATTTTAGCTCGGACTGGAGACGGAACTGAACTCGCAATGACAGCTGGATGTATTGCGACAGAAACATCAAATAATGTAGCTTATTTTTCATCATGTGAAGATTCGGTATAAATTATAACTTATGGATTTATTGTGTTACATTTGACGAATAACACATTAAAGGTTCAATCTTAAAACCGTGGGCGCGCGAACAAGATTATGGACGAGCGCATGAGTGAGAAAATATCACTGAGAATATCAACTTAATGGTTACAACCATTATCCTTATTTATTGCAGCGCAGAGTACCAAACATTAAGCATGAATAATCTTGGTAATTGCAAAAGAGAAAGAGTGAATGATACCGAAGGCAATCAAACTTACGTATTGGATGTTGATTTTATTTTATCTCACTTATCTGTTCAGTCGTTAATTACTTTGTAATTATTTTATAACTATAAAATAACTTTATGAGATTTACGCGATTGTACGACGTACTCGGCTGTAAACTGTTTAGCTATTTAATATCAATGAAGCCATTATTTATCACACTGTTGAGTTTGCAGAAATGAAATGTTGGAGGCATAAAAATTCATTGCAAAAATATTACCAGATGATTTATTGGAAAAGAAAACACTGTAGGGCAAATAATACAAAGAATATGAAAGATTTCACTCTCCTGTTGATGTTTAATTCAAAAACTGCACTAGCTTTTATTTTCACCTAACAAATGTTTTTTTTTTTTTCGATTACAATATTCTAAAGTTTGATCTTATAAACTTTTCAGTCTCCCAATATTTATAACAAAAAAAAATCAAAATCAACTTTTTTTTTTTAAATTTTTCATCGTCATATAAAAAGTTGAGTTACTGATTAAAAGTGAGAAGTTACAAAAACTGTTAAGTTATTTATAAAAAGGTCATAATTCAAAAGGTTGGTTTTCCTGTGAGCACACACGTCTTGTTGAAAGTTAAGTTAATGATGGTTCGATCATCCATAAAATATATCCATTAATATGAGCGGCGGAGAGCGCCATTGAATAATCTGATCATAAAAGAGATGCACGCACCGAATGAGCGGTGAGTGAGTTGGCGCTTCCAAAGTTCAATTTGCTGTGAAATTCCTGCAATAATGAAAATGCAATATCGATAAATGATCGGGACAGTGTCGTGTCATAAAATGTACAAAAAGAGATTTCGACGGACGATTTGTGCATAGCCATGCTTATACCTCAAAAGAATGGCAAAAGGCATTGCCACAGCGACGCCATAACATGAAGCAGCCTCGAGTCATACTTTATTGGGCAGAAAATTCTACAATAAACCTAACTTGTCTCGCCCCTTTGTACGCTAAAGAACATTGAGAGATTTATGTTGCCTACCGACGGGGGAAGGGGGGAAAAAGAGGCAGGCGAAGAAAAAAAAAAAAAGAAACACCCCACGAAAATACGATGCAGCGAAGCATCAATTACGAAATACATTTTTACCCGGTATTGCCTGGTAAACGGCTGATAATCATCTTTGGCCCATATACTGATCCATGCTCTGAGATAGATATTAACTTATACAAATTATAGCTCCGCGGAGTATCGCGTTCCGATTTTCGCACATTTTGTTTTGGTACTCGTTGGAAAAGATCAAGTTTGCAACTGGAAAAACTGACGGTTGAAAAGCCAGCGCGCAAAACCGGTGCGCTAATTATAGCAAGTTGCATCTGCCCCGGCGATGACATGAATGATTCTCGGCGTCATTCGAAACTGGGGCCAACTTTTGAAAGTCGCCATTAACAATTGTAAACTTATACCTCCATTATTCACAAATTTTTCTTCAAAATTAGATTCTCATAAAGCTCTTATAGAAAATTTGTTTGCATTCACTAAATATGGCAGGTGATGGGCTTTGAGTTGCCGCTGTCTCCCTCTACGGATCATTCATTTTCCTCTTGGATACCCGAAACGACACATTCCACCGGCGTTATAGACGAAGGAGTCAACCTGCGAATTTCCGTGTGACTTGGCCCATTGTCAGCGCCTGTTTTGTACGCGCTGCGACAAAGTACCGGTATAGATCTGTAGTTGCCACAGTTGGTAACCTTTACAGAGATCTTTAAAAGATTGATTTCAAGGCCATTGTGTAGTCTGAGGGCCGTTTTTAAACAACTTTGAGTGTACCCCGAACGCGCTTCCAAGTGACTGGCCTATTGTTGAAGTCAATCTTTGCCTCGTTAAGCGCTTATTTTCGCACTTACTTTGGCTTCAATGCGTCGCTGAATGGCTGGAAAAAAGATTGGGCACAAAAATGAATTGAACATCGCCGGGATTTCACAAATGAATAATATCCATACGGACGATTTGTTCATCCCTTTATGTATCTCAGCAAATCTTAGCTTTTATCATCAGGAAAAATCAAAATACGATCCCACAAGTATCAACGACATGTCCGATCCAATTTTACACATAATCATGTTAGAAAAAGGATATTTCAAACTTGTTGAACGTCTTTTTTTCATTCACGTTCATTTGCTGAATATTTTTATTTTGACTAAATATGTTCACTCTGAATAATAACTCACTTAAATTCAAAAATACAAAAACCTTTCCTTCAGCCCTTGAGTTGAAATCGAACTTGAAACAATAACAAAATTGATTAAACAATTTCTTCTTGGACCAAGAACATTTGCTCTTGGTCATAATTTTTGTTGAACCAAAAGAAGGTGATTTAGAAAAGTGAAATAAATTCAATCGATCGGTTGATTGGTCTGCAAGGCATACGTTACAAAATTAACAAAAGCTCAGTGGAGTGTATGAATGCCTGAGATGTCTACCGAAAATCCTTTTTAATGTGCAATCATTCGTCATGCTTATGTATACTAATGCAAGAATACGGTATTAATAAAGTAATCTGTTAGTCTTGACATCATAAATCCCGCAAACTTATAACTATACACATGTATTTTGTTTTCATATATGGCTTCACATATTTATGCTAATGTGATCAACGAAGAGGAAAAAGTGAGAATGTTACGATTGAAAAAATGAAAAGAAAAACATAAACAGGAAACACGTTTTAGCATAGGTGCTGAAAAGTCAAAATTAAAATAAAAATAAAAATAAAAATGAAATTCCAAAAAATGAAACTGTTAAGCAAAAAATTAAATAAATAAATAAATAGAAATGATAATAAACATTGCGATGGTAAAAAATACCATCGCAGCTCTGGTGAAGGTTGAAAAAATGTTGGACCCAGGTTGGATGAAATTTGGTACTAATTTTTTTGCCAGGGGGAATCAATTATGCTAAAATATCGTCCGTAAAATGGTGTTTCGAAACACCAACATTGTTTATTCAGCGGAGAATTTCGCTCATCTATAAATAAAGATTTAACCATTTTTTCTTAACGCTTACTATAAGTACAAGGTATTCCTGGCACGATCACAAAACGATTCGTAAAGCGGTGACCGCAGCAAGTCGATAAAAATTCCTGGTTACTTCTGTTCGCTCTTTTCATTCTCTCTTTTCTACCACTCAAAGTCGATTCTGCTCGGACGATGGGCTGAATCTGAGGATGCGACAGCTTTCGATGTTTGCCGAAGAACGTGTCATCCCTCAACGTCAATCCTGAGGCAAACACGAAGGATGCGTTGATTTGAATGCAACGCGGCATTCCCAAAAGTTTTCAGCAGTTTTTCGTCGCCTTTTGATATATGTTGCACGGTTTTAAACGCACTAATCTTTTTTTGCGACAACACAAACGAAACAATTAAAGGGTCGGCTACTAAAAACGCATATAAAATGTAAACATAACACTCAAAGTGTAACATTGAATGATAACGGGTAGCTCACAAATTTTGACACTATAGTACAATGATTTATATTCCGGCGTCAGACAAATTTCAATTCTGTATATTAATAATTCTTTTATTTCCTATTAATAACAATGATGTTGAGTAAAAAAATGAACTTTTCTCATAATCAACAGTTTTACAAAACTTCGAAAAGAAATACTACATTTGACTAAATTTATTTGCTTTACTATAATTTCTAAATACAATATGTTCAATATAACCAAATTATTTCACTTTATATTATCAACAATTTGACTCTTCCAACTCAAATGCTCTTAAACGGCAATTTTTCTTCATCAACACCATTGAACAATTTGTATATTGAACTGCCGTGCATCTTTCTTGTATATGCGCTTTTGTGTCGTAATTCTTAACATTCTTGATCAATGCTGATGAGTTGCGCGTTTTTAGAATTGTGAAAGACAGAATCAATTTTATTAGTTATCATGAGTAAGAATTTTTGTAAAAAATATAAAACCGATCGACAAATGATTACTTTAAATTAATGATATATTTTAAAACGTTTCAAAAGTATGTACAAAACGGAATATGATGATTATATAATAAATCACTACTTTTTCAATCTTATTCAAATGTAAAACAAATTACAAAACAATAAGAAATCTAAAAAAAAAAAAAAAAACTTTTAAAATAGATTTGTAGAATCATTTATTTATAATGTTTTGATAGAAAAAATAAGTGCTGAACTATAATTTGTAAATGCGACGCGGTGTAATGCGGGATAAAATTTGTAATTATAATGTAATTGCCAAAACAATGAAGAATGTTGAATAGAAAACGGTACGCATAAGGGAGGAGAAAAAAGAAACGAGGAGCGTAATGTAAATGAGCGTTTAATTTTTTTGCAAGGTTTTATCAGTTGTCAGCGTCTGTTTGACATCTTTCGAAACACTCGCATAAAACCGAATATGGGTGCGAGGCCCGTTCTTAGGTCCGCGAGAGTCTCCAAAAACAAGGCAGAGAACATCACTAAAGTGTCAGTCACATCACAATTCGCGATGGTAAGCCGCGCTTGTTAGCGAGCGGCCTTGCACAAAAAGCGAGAACGTGCTCATGCCTGAGTACGAATGCGTATGCGAAAAAACGAAGAAACAAGTAAAAAGTAAGACAAAAAGAAGAAAGTCAAGAATAAGGAAGGAATCGTTATATTGTGTATTCTAAATGGAAAGCTGAAGAAACGTTCCTGTGTGTCTTCTTCTGAATCACGTCTTCGATCTTTATTCCTTCTCTTTTTCATCGTCCCTTGTTTTTCGTTTGTTCTACACTTTTTCCCTCCTTTTCTCACGGAGAATCGCAATCGTTCTTTGGCCAAAGCCGACAGTGCCTTGCTCCGTCGATGTTGCGATACAAATTACATGAGAAGGACATGGGCAAAACGATATGCAAACCTTAGCACAGATGGTCGACTAAATTTAATAAATTTGTTTACCTTTGATTTTTAAATCTGATTCATTCACTTTTATTCCTCTAAAGAATTCAGCCAATTAATGTTTTAACAACTGATGAATATACAATCAACAATTAATCCAAGTATGTGCGTGATTATATCAAAATATTACTTATGAAAAATAAATACTTTCATCTCAATCATTTGATGAACAATCAATACAATTTTCTGTCAAAAGTTTCAACTTAACTTTTACTTTACCTTTAATTGATTTTAAAATCTTCTTAAATATCGTTTTTAAATACTTTTCAAAAAGATAAAAAAAACTGATTGACTAAGAATTAAAAATATATTTTTTACGAATAAAACAACTTTTTTTCACCATAAAACTTTTTTTTTTTTTTTTTTTCACCAAATGTTCATTATCGTATGTTTTATACTAACTATGTTTTTTTATAGGAGAAAGAAAACTGTTCTGTTGGGATTTTTTAGAATAGTACGTTGTTTTTTTTTTTTTTGATGGATCATAAAGCTCGGAGGCAGAATGACAAATAATTCTCTGAATAGCCCATTTTTCTCGATCTTTCTCTTGAACGGTTTCTACTTCTGTTGTTTTGTTATAACTTTCCTGCAGAATATGCAATCGATCCGCCCCTCGTCGTCAACCCCTGCTCAATGATACCACGTTATACATGACCATATCGGTTCCAACAATTTTATATTCATGTCAGTATGCCTGATTTATTATAATGTTTGGCACTCTATGCTGCTTTCCTCACTTTTTACAAACTTCTATAGTCGACCCCCACAACCTTTCCTACGCGAATCAAGAATATCCCCCAGAGGTCATAGAATTTCTAAAAATCTTATACATATCCTACATATATGAATGTCAAATATATTTACAATTTTTATTTCCAATTTTGTAACTCGTCAATAAAATTGTAGTTCACCAAAATTGAACAATCAGGCAAAATAAAATTAAAATCAAAACGTTTGAAATTGTTTATAAATAAATGAAGTTTTTATTCGAATCTATATTGATATGTTCGAAGATCTTTTCCATTCCGAATATTTTGTTGATTTAATGAATTAAAATTACATTCGTTAAGAGGGCAAAGAACGAATGAGGTTGAAAATGATATAAGGATAATGGGTTGGTACCAATATAAAATTACATTATCACTAAAGCGCCCTTCTCAATGAGGGTAAAATCACGTCCCGTAATTTCCAGACATTAGGGTAAACGTTTCATCGCACAGCGCAGGTTTTGTTGGCATGGAAACAGTTCCAGCCCCTTTCTGCCTCACAATCAATAGTATATGAAATTATCATACTGCAAAAACCAACCAGTTAACGTTAGCTATCATAATGGCGCACTTTTTTCTACTTTATCACTCTTTCATTTACTGTAAACTGTAAACATATTAAACTTGATAATTGAAATTAAATTTAGACATTTTATTGGAATTCAAATATTGTTTATAAAATCATCAACAATGATTTATTCATTTTTATTTGCCGTACTGATAGTATACTTGACAAAAATATTTACAAATAGACATTTTCCATCATGATATTTTATATATAAAAAAAGAAATAATTCGAGAAATTAATTATTATGTGCTTTTCTAACGTAAAATTCTGCTAAGTTTTATTTTTTTAATGTAATCAAATCAATCAAAAGAAAAATTACTTATTTGTTATAACCAATTTTGAACTTTTGAACTTTGAATAAGTGAAAAATATTTAAAAAAACGACAAATTTTGTGTAATTTTATACACAGAAGTTCATTAATCGCCGCACAAATGGCGCTTTCTGCGACTCTTATCAAACTCAAACAATCTTTAACGTATAGAAAACAAATATAATTTTTTGTAATAAAAGATAACAGTATTTGTTAGTAAATCATAAAAGTAACTCTACATGATGGTTATTTACATTTTAAATACATAGTTTCGTAAAACAGTATACCAAACAGTCTGGAGTTTTTCCATTTGGTACGTTATTTATGCAGATGACACCTGAGTATTAGCATAAAAGTACATTCACAACAAAACAACTATTTGATGAAACGATTAAAAGCGTAACGAGAACTCAACCACTCGTTGATTGCTGTTGTCACCAGATGCTTCACAGTGAGCACAACTCATAAATTTTCTGAATTTGTGTGTATAAATACTACGAACCCCGCAGACTGCTTCATCAAACTGGTCAATCTCATGAGACTCGTCTATGGAAAATCTGTCATTTCGTTGGTCAACTGCAACTTAGAGGCATCATCTCGCAGTAACAACGCTAACAAAATACAATTTATATTTTCCTTTTCAAATTACGAAATTCCTTCAAAATTTTGCAGATAAAAAGTCTTGCAGTTTTTCTTCTTTTCTACATCGTTTTTATTATAGCTATACATTTAAAGAAAACCGAATAACATAGAAAAAAACTTAAAAAACACTGTAAGATTATATCTATAATTGAGAGAAAAAAAATACTTGTTGTTTTACTTAAAATCGATTATTCTTTCAATTTGGGTTGGACAAAAAAAAAATAAAAAAGGTTTTTTTCGTTGGTTCGCATTCCCTTAACAACCACACTGCAATTTTCACCTGCTGGTTCTTTATAGAACAGCAATTTTATTACTGACAAACGACTGCTTCCTGTGTCAAGATTACCTTTCGAAACTACTGTTTGTTTAACACTTTACGTTAGTGCTCATCTTCTCCAGTAAAACGAAGTGTTGTGGGTTTTCGTGATATTTCTGAAACGTCGTTGTTTATTTATTTTTTCCAGTGGCAATCTCTTTCACCATGTTTCTCATCCTCGGAAATACATCTCTGAGAAGCATTGTGGGTTACAAGTCGAAAATTGTTCAGCCCCTTTCCGTAATTTCGCGTAATGTGCTCCGGCGTTTCGAAAGTGCTGTAAAATCTATACACAAGGTTATTTAAAATAAGTTTGGTTTTACTACTTCCGATGGGTTCGATAAAAATCAATCTTTCAAAATATCGCCTTGACTCCAGACACTTTTACAAAGATGTTGAAAACAACACTTTGCTTATGTTCCCAAATAACAAATTTAGTCAAAGTCCCGTTTCATAAAATTAAAAACGATGCCATCGGTGCGAAATACCAAACAAACCTTGATATTTAGTTTATAAAAATAAAAACGCCTGAATACGGTAACCCTACACGCACAAATGCGAGACATGTGGAATGAACAGGCAAAAATAAATATAGGCATAAATACATAGGATATAGGTATAGAAATATATACATATGTGTTTCCATGCATGAAACATAAATGCTACCATACATGTGACTTATGTGATTATAAATAAAGTCATATAAGTTGCATTAATGGCTGCATATATATGTGTTATAAACGGCAAAATTTATAAGCCATATATTCGTATGTATGGCATATATTTGTGCCTTGTGTATGGCGATATTTTCAACGGAAGAAGTTTTAACATGTATTATAAAATAATTAAAACAGACGCATTTTGTGGATTGTTGATACTGTAATTATTGAAATCACATTTCATGGATGGAACTTGAGTATTGGACCTTTATCTAGTTGAATGAAATGGGAACGTGATTGTAGTTGAAACGTTACCGTTGGACAATAACGATTTCGCAGTTTCAATTCTCACTGTCGGCAAGAAAAAGAATAGAAAAAGTCGATATTCAACGCAAAGAAACAAATAATACAAACGAATAGTATCTTGTCCAGGGAGACATTCAATCGTTTGACTGCAATCGAACACGTAAAGATAGTAGGAGAACAACGAAGATTTTACCACGATGCGATCCACTTAATCGAGAACGGTCAGTATGAAATTTATGGACCCAAGGGATTTTTGTCGACGAGATAATCTTATTTACTGCGACGCAATCCGACTCATGCTGTTCAAACGATAATACTTTAATTTACAAATCACGTACAATTAATTCAAATAAATTATTGAAGCCGATCGGATACATTTTAACAAAAGAAAGGCATTGATCGCTCTGAAAGTTATACTTTTATTATTCGAACATTTCATCATATACATATATAAAGTTTACTATTTCGAGAGCGGCACATTTGGCAAAATTCGTTTGTCTATTAAATTAATATAAAGTTGTAAAAATATTGTACAAAACTACAGTTTTCTCATTACATTATACATTGCAAAAAAGAACAATATAAAAATGTTTCCGAGATATGTTCAACATTAAATCTTTCACATATAACATGTAGTATATATCTGTAACAGTGACAAGAAATCGAAATTTTTTTTTGATTGTTTGCTCAGTCAATCGAAGTTTATAATTTTTTTCACAGGAGATTAAATTGATCCATCATATAAACAGCATCAAAAATACGCTTGTGAAAGCACGGTACACGAAATTGCGTTATCATTTTTTCATTAACACGTAATCACCTTATCTATAATGTTTTGTGTTTGAATACTATATTCCATAAACGATGAGACATAACAATATTGACTTACAAACATGTGCACATGCGTTTTTTCTTCATATAAAAAGCTAATTTCATTTAATAAAAATATGTTAACGAGTATCAGTTGTGTAATATTTCAAGCTTTTGTGCTCGAATTGTTGCTATTTATCGCCGCGAGAGCAGCTTTGCTTTTTTCATATTCGTTAATTCTCTTCAACGGATAGCAGACCAGTGCTGACAAGAGAATCAACGCACCTGAGAGATAAAAGGATGCGTCGTAGCTACCAGTAAAATCCATAAAGGCACCTATGTTTCAACAAGCAAATTATAAATATTCCAATAATTTTTAAGAAGAAAATTTTTAAAAAGCATTTTTTTTTGTTCGATAAAATGAAAATCAAATTCGGCCTCAATTTTTACCTGACAAAGGGGCTCCAATTGCAGCGCCCATTCCTTGAAACAGGAGAATCAGTCCAAAACCATTCGTTAATTTTTCAAGTCCAAGTAAGTCGACCACAATAATTGGCCTCAGGGATGCAAAAACGGCTAGAAAAATTATTACAAATTAATTTTGCTTAAAACAATTAGTTTGCGCAGATGCTTTTGATTTTGTTGTAAATGAAATGTACTTACATATGCTCAAACCAAAGAGAGCGCTGTAAAAAAATTGGTACTCTTGGGTAAGAGACAACCCAGAAAATATTGTGCACAATCCACTTATAGTAATAAAAACATTGTTTACCATTAGGGCATCTACGCCTGGAAAACTGCTAGCTATGCCGAAGAACACACGACCAATCGTGTTACCAATTCCAATAACAGAAACAAGGAACATTGCTGTCGATTGGTCTATTCCAGCAATCTTCGCCCTATCTGTTAAAAATAATCACATTTTTGATGAACATATTTTTAATTCTCAGATGCATTATTTTATACAAAAATAGGATGAACTTAGAGTCAATCTTACCAGGTAAATACATAAACGGTGTATAAAATCCAGTCATCGTTATAGAACCACTAATAGCCAATATCAGAAAACTTGGACTTTTGAGTAAAGAAAAGTCTAGCATAGTTGACAAAAGTCTCGTAAAACTTTCCGGGCAAATTAAACATTTACCACTTTCTTCTTCGGCGATATCTTTCGTTGTTGGCAATCTTGTGACAGACATGTTATATCCGACTGATGAAGCCTAAAAACGTGAATAACAAATTAGAAATAGTTAACCAATTATTATTTTGACCAAAATTGTGAGCTAACTAAAAAAAATATTGGTCTAGAAATTTTATATTATCGTTAATTATAAACTTATAAAAATAAATTTCAAATATCATTTTATTAATCATTCATTTATTTTCAGTTTCCATGTTTTTTTTTTAATTGAAAAACAGTTTTTTACTTTTAAGAGAAAAATAAAAAAAACTATAGGTAATGTTGCCAATCTTCTTGATTGGTGCTGCCACCGTAGCATGTATGAAAACTACTATGCCACTATGATAAAATATACTCTTCTACGATTTCAAATGAATCGCTCAAGCTATCCCTCCTAAAAACTAGCATTTAATTTCTAAAAATAAAAACTAAAATCTTACTTGAGACTTATACTGAGATAATCTAGTTAACGATCCGCTGTAAAAAATATCATCTCTATAATATGGTCTTTGAGGGAATTCTTTGCTAACTGCACCACTTTTGGAAGTTATGAGCTTGAATGATTTTTGGCTTGTAACGGAATCTGCCCGGTGTCTTCGACCACTAATTGTATGTCTTCGAACCTGTAAAATATTTTAGTTCATTAGACATCGTAAAATTTTTTTATATATTAGAATGTCTAAACTTTTATATAAAAAAAATACATTTTTTTCACTTTGTAAAAATCTTGTTAAATTTATAAAAATGTTTAATTAAAAGTTCAATATATAGAGCGTGAAAATAGAAATATCTTACTCCTCCGTTGAGTTTATCACAATCACTTTTAAGCAAAGCGTCTTCTTCGGGATTCAATGACTCTTCCTTGATATTATCTATTTCTATACTATGATTAATCGGAACGGACAGTCTTTTTTCGTTTGTCACTGCCATATTTTCCATTTGACATTCTTCAGTTATTCTATGCAAGGAGTGCAACGACTTGCTGTTGCAACTGCAATACCAGAAATTATTTCCATTATTTCAAACTGTTTAAAATTTTTTAACAACAATTTAAAATAAAAATTGTAACATACTTTGCTAAATCCTGAGTACTGTTAATTATTTCGGCTACTGTTGGGTAATCCGTGTTATTATTTGTACCCAAACGATTTTTCGATGAAAGCACTTGCAAAGACATGACACTTCCTTTCTCCGATGGATTTTTCTTCTCTAATTCGATTTTTCCATTTACCTTAGAATTTATTTTTAATCTCGTTTGTTTCACAGGTCGGAATAGCGCCGCGAACACAGCACAATTCAACAACATACCTAAACAAATTATTTCATGAAAAACAAATTTTTTCTAATTTATGAAAATTTAAATGAGTCGTGTGCTCTGAATACACGAGTTTTAATTTTTCGATCATACCTCCCTGAATGATTAATGTCTCCCTCCAGCCGAAGTAAGAAATTAGGCTATTCGTAACTGGTGCAAGTAAAAATGCACCGATTCCAGATCCACACGATGCAATACCTGTCGCCAACGGTCGCCATTTATCGAAATAATATGACGCGATAATGGCAGACGGCCCATAAATTAAGCCATTACCTAAACCACCTGTAAATTTATACACGCAAGTTAAACAAAATGAAATAAAAAAAAGGTATCCTTTTTTTTAAGTAACAATGTATTATTATTTTTATTTACCTATAACTCCATACGATATGTACAAATATTCCACCGATGTGCAAAAATAGGACAAGACAAATGCAATACAACTGATAACACTCCCTAATATTGCCACAAGTCTGAATCCGTATCTATTTGCTAACGTTGAAACGAAGGGTCCTGCAAAAACAATGTAAATATCAGTCGTGTTACATCATACATACATACATACATACATACATACACTTGTTCCCACAATATTAAGTTACTTAATTTGAGTAAAAGGTAATAAAATTTCAATTTCTATTTTACTTTATTGTATTATTATTTTTTAAACGAAAACAAGTGAATTTATATTTATCTGAACTGATCTCAAGTGAGTTCACTATAATAAAAATTAATTTGATAGTGTCAGGAATATGGATTTATGAAGGTAAGGGTGAACTTTTTCGAGCCACACCTTAAACTTGAATAGTTAATCAATGATAATTTGGGAAACAATGTTATGCTTTTATCCAATATAATGAGTTTGTTGAGTAATATCTGCACACAAAATGAGTAGTAAAAAATTGATGAGAAAAAAAAACACTTTGAATAAAAATGTTGAATGTTCGACGAATGATAAACATGTACAAAAGCAAAAACACATCCCATCTTATCAAGTGTAATGATTTTTATTTTTCTTATTGATTTACGTTCCGATATAACAAACAAAATTTATAACAACAT
Source organism: Trissolcus japonicus (assembly GCA_030522925.1). Lineage (NCBI taxonomy): Eukaryota > Metazoa > Arthropoda > Insecta > Hymenoptera > Scelionidae > Trissolcus > Trissolcus japonicus. The sequence continues at coordinate 225,146 of JAPYZS010000356.1, read as the reverse complement.
TATTCAAGTGACAAGCTGACAACTTGCTAGGGATCATTCAATTACACAAGTTTCATACTCACTGGATTATTAAGTACATAATTTAAAATCATAATAATGAACACAGTATGTGAAAAATAAATTATAGATAGTTATATTCGTGTGAATATGACATTTGCTTTTTTACACTCTCTTTCCAACGTTGAAAGTCGATGATTTTCTTGATACTTGACTGATATCATTGTGTCATGAAAAAGTGATAGTGAGATTCGTCAGCATTTTCAAAAACATTAAAATTTAACAGATTTACGTTAGTTATGAAATTTTCATTTACTCAATGTGCTATTAAATGTGTAAAATAATCAAATTTTATCATCTTTAAATATTTTTGTCTAACACAATGTCATAACTTGTCAATTCAAAGAGTTAATCAAAAACAATAATTTGAAATGAAATTCAAATTATAATTTTACAAGAATTGCTACTTCAATTAATTGTTGACCCAACAAGATTGTGTGCGACTTACAAAATAAAAATAACTGCAAACATTTATGCGGAACTTAATTTTAGCAATCGTTCAGTTGACAATTGTAAATCAATGAGAACGGTATTTATAGACTTTTATGAACATGATACTTACCAGACATTAAATATAATCCAGTTTGAAATGAACCAACCAGAGCAACTCTAGCTTTGGACACGCCAAATTCTGCAACGATTTCGGGAAGTATGACCCCAAAACTAAAGATGATACCGTCTACGGCGACGTTGCACATGAACGAGGCAGCAACTATCACCCAACCCCATCCACCGTTGGGTGGAACCATAATTTCCACCTCTGGGCCCTATACAAAATTTTTTCATCAGTTTTATATACAATCAAAAACGCGTATGAAAAATATTAATTGAAAAATTAAAAATTTGTACATCACAAATATTTATATGAATAAAATGTTTTCATTTTTTATCTCTCTTTTGATTTTGTCCGGGTGTTAATGACAAAGATATTCGTAACGTACGTTTTGATAATCTTCAACAGTTGAAATGGTCTCACAAATGAAACTGATGCATGGATGATAACTTGCGCGTAATAATTTTATTAACCCAATCAAAAAATTTATTACCATTTTTATCTTTTTCAATATACAACAAATGTCAAATATTAAAAATAATCAAACGTAAATCTTCCAACGTTTGTATCTGTTATATTCGAATTTAATGTAAACTATAAATTATATTCATAATGTCGTCAGGACATTACGAAAGAATTAGAATTAGTAGAAAAATAAGGACTATTTTCTCAGAATAACTTGATTTATTACATTCCTTTGCTATTTGACAAACCAATGTCTGGCAAAATAAAGTGCTTTTCTGCAGTGTTACAAAAGCAACATTTTACAAATTATAAGTTAACACTTTACTTGCATTTTGGAGATTAGCTCGTTACTATTATGAAAAAAATACTATTTATTGCATCAATTTTTGTTGAACAATTTGTTTTTAAATAATGAAGTGAAATAATTCTTTGGCTCTCTGGTTAAAGTCAAATGATCGGTTTCAATCTTTCATAATTGTGCATCAGTTATGAAAAAAAAATCATAACTATTTTGCTTAATTTGATAATATTTTAGCCTTACACATTTGAATGAAAAAAATGCATGATTTTTATTTTAAATCTCATAATCCAAATTATTATTATGAATTTTCTCATTCGCAGTCGTAAGGCTAAAAAAATTATCAAATTAAGTAAAAAAGTTATGATTGTTTTTCATAATTGAGGCACCACTTATGAAACATTAAAAACGATCATTTGACTTTCACCAGAGTTGCCAGCCATAACCAGCTAAGTGGTATAGAATTGGCATGTACACTTAACTGGTTATGGCTAGAAGCCACAGAATTGTTCACCCTGACGATTTGTCACAATGTGAGTATTTTCTTTTTTTAATTTGATAGTTCTTATAGTTTTTAACAAAGCTTATCGTTGTTATTCTTTGTTGACCGTCGCATTACTCATTCGTGACACTATAACAAAGACCTTTATGTATATCGCACCACTCGCTTTTATTTACTCCTACTTTTTTCATCATCACTTTTCATCGATGATTGTAATTTACATTATTTTCAAAAGATTATTATCCTTGCCTCTGCATTTTCTTTCTGCAAATGCATTCTGCATTTATCTTTTACAATGTGAGTTCACAACAGTCGATCAATCAACAGCTGATTAAGGTGGTTGTATAATTAACTTCTAATAGTCCGTTTTTGATCAAATTTATAACGGCGTTGTTTATATCACGAACTAAAATCTATCAACATTTTAAGTTATTTCTGTGTGTCTTAAAATTGAAATATTTTTATTCAAAGTTAGCCAAAATAACATATGCTTTTATAGCGATTGTGGAAAAATACGTACATTTCAATTTTTAACAAAAAAACCAAAAATCAGAATATGTTTAAAAACTGACAAATAATTCTTCACTATTATCAAGAAAGGTAATGCTAATATGGACAAAGTGAGTAAGGTTTTGTTATAAATTCAAAAATATGATCACGCTTACAACGCAGTCGAGTCATCGCTGAGCACCAGATTGGTCAACCGCGTACAGTCAGACCGTAATATTCATTTCCTTGTTCAAATTGAATATATTTTTTCCAACAACAATATGAATTTTAGCATTTTTTTCATTAATTTGAACATTTGATTGTTATTTTTATGTTTGTAATACCAACTTGATTATTAAAAAATACGAATACAAAGTAATGATAACATATTTTTTCTTTAACAACCACCTTAACATATATTATATTATGAAAATTTTAGTTTGTGGTGATATAAAAATGTAATTATCAACAAAGCTTACTTTGTTGAAAACATTTTTTGCAGCGGATCTTAGTTTATATAATTCGACACTAACGAAAGCACTCTTTTAACAACTACACGTAATTGGATTAATTGCAGTATGCTGTTTTCGAGGCTGTTTTCAAATTGGTAGCTCTTGACCTGTTATTCAAAACATACGATCTAGTCTTCGAAACTGCCGCGGCAGAATTATTTCACGCGTAACATTGATATTGAATTTTTTAATTCACATCAATTGTAAAGGTTAATGTAGCTGGGAATAAACTAACTATCTCATTACTTTCATAAATATAAGTGATTCTTCCTCCCGATAAGCAACATTTTCTTACAATTTATTTTACTAACAACTGAATTTATTACGACAACTTTGATCGATAAAAGTTTCAAGTTGTATAAGAATTGCTAATCATCTTTTTGTCAGGTATTTGGATGTCTTATTTGACGATTTTAATTTCAAATCTCATGAAAATTAGAATAAATATTGTTTAACTTAGGTGAGGTAATGAAACATGTTTTGTATTCCGAATAATATAATGAAATGTTTCACAATGTGATTTCATTTTGAATATTTAAAAAAAGTCAGAAGAAGTGTTTCCGGGTTTGAGATTTGCTTAAAATTTATTAATGGTTGATTAATTTTGAAAGTAATTATTCTCTTCGGCAAACATCGCAATTGAAGTGTGATACAAACGGCAACATATATTGTGATTTCCAAAACTTAGGCATGTCGAGTGGTGCAGTAACATCAGATTTCGGGAGGTGTTCAAGTTTTATCTTATCAATAATCAAGTTGTTTTTATGATAAATGCGTAAGCGTTTATGCGACATTAAATCAAAGTTTCCATTTTGAGCAAAAAAGTGGACATTATTCATTTTAATAATCATGAAATAGAGTTGATCTTGATTTTCATTTTTTTATTCTCATCAAGTGTTCAATGCGTCAGACAAGAATGTTTGTGTGAACAAATTTTACAGTACAAATTTTGTATCTTTATGTTAAATAAAAAAAAAAAAAAAAAAAAAAAAAAAAAAAAAAAAAAAAAAAAAAAAAAAAAAAAAAAAAAAAAAAAAAAAAAAAAAAAAAAAAAAAAAAACAACAACAATAACAGTAGCCTATTTTCTGAATATCAAAAATAAAATTGTCTCATAAACACTTTTCTTCTGAAGGACACATTTCGCTATACAATCGGATACTTTCGTTTTCAGTATAAGAAGAGCCGCCAAACGCAGCAACAATTTTTTCACCGATGATTTTAATTTGACTATCTTCGATGACCATTTTATTTCTTGCATTCGGAAATAATTGTTTTACAATAGAAGAAACAATTTTTTTTGTATGATTTCTCAATGATAATTAGATAATGCACTTATGTTGAAAGTGATACTCTAATTTGATTCAAACATAACGATAAACTGTACAATTATTATTTATTATTCTAATCGATAAAAATGAAGAATTGTTCAATTTGTTCATACATGCGTAAGTTGGTTTTCAAGAAATTTTAAAAATGTAACTCTTGACTTTGAAAAATTCGGATTTCAAGGCGCATTATACCCGGTATAGAGTGTTCGACCTTATAATTGAATATCGTATATGTTTCAATCAAGTTTTAGATCCGATAAAAAAATCACGATATAAAACAAAACCTATCTTACACATACATGCTGATTTTGACCTTTGATCAAACCATTGACATGTCATTAAACCTTAACATGGAGCTTTTTCAACTGCAAAAATTACTTTCTTACAAATTTATGATCACGAACAAATATCAATCAACCGGATGATTCACAGGCCGAATGAACTTAATTGATTATAAACGCGGATAAAGTATACGGAATTAGTTGTAAATAAACAATCTAAACTCACATCGTTATCTCCAATAACATCTTTCAGAGGAATGTCCTCGTTCTTGTTGTGTCCATTGAGTTTTAGCTTATTGTCGGTATCCTTGTGATTATCCTTCGATGCCATGTCCATGAAGTGGCTGCACACACAAAAAAATAGATGCGATGTCAAAAAACATCAAGAGTGCACAAATGTTTGATTTGATGCTTTCAACTTATGCAACAAAATAAAACAAGACTGTCTACCTAATAAACTTATTCAACTAAATCGAATTGGAAACATATTAATTGATCCAACCGTTCCCTCCACTAAAAAGATATCATATCATTCGGAGACAATTATATAAATCTAGAGATTATCTAAAAATATTGGAAAAACAAATTTCTAAATTGATTAATATTTATCACTTCGCATAGCATATTTCTTTTATCCGAGCGATTCACAAAAATCTTGGCAGTTTTTATCACCTTATCTAATTGTATTCGGAGCATTTCATTACTTCTCGTTCAATAAAATCGGACGGATAATTAAATGAAAGTTGTCGATCGTTTCAGTCAAAGATTACTGATCTTCGTGATAAATAGTCAATTTGTCTAACAACAAATCAGTGAATATAATGTGTTTATTAGATTATACTTTGGACAGTCGAATTAATATTCTAATGAAGATTGTTTTATCATCTTTGAAATCAAATACATCAATTTATTTCATTTGTATACAAATTTCAAGATGAGATTCTATAAAAGATGTTGTCATCAGCAAGAAATCGAAACAATCAACCGTTTTTGTTGTTGAACATTATTAACTACAATTCTTTAAATCAAATAAAAATTATTGAAAGATTTATAACTGCAAAAATAGATACACCGCCAAACAATACAGATATGAATTCATCAACAATACTTCAGTCTATTAAAATGGTGGTCATATATAATTAGCTGAATCAGAATGCTTAGATTTTTGATAACCTTTTATTATCAACTTATAACAAAGTGTTCCATTCAAGTCATTTATTATAACATATGAATATCAATTTACAATGGGATGAAGAAATGCATTTCTTTCCTTATACTCATTTACGAAACAAATAAATATGGTTACAATCAAGTTTTATCAGTTTTTTTTTTTTTGTCTACACTGACTCTTGCAGTTAGTGCAAGAGTTTAAATTTTTATCACCAAGGTTTATCAATTTTGAAAAAAAATTTTTTAAATTCCATTTTTGAGATTGACATTTTATGTTATCGAAATTTGACTTGAACATTTCTGTTTGCAATCATTGGATTGAATAAATATTAGTGCAGACACACCAATTATTTTTTTATATACCTGAACAGAAATAAGTTAAAAGGTACTAATATATATGTTTACCTTATTCAGCACTTGCTTATAGTCTTGAAGACTAAGTAAATGACTGAATTCTATCATTCGTTACGATATTATAATATTGGACAAAATTGTATCAAAATGAAATTTAAATTGATCTGATGTAATATTAAAGTGAGTGTCGTTATAAATTTTAGTAGTTAGTTACAGATCTTGATCAACGAGTTTTGAAAACAGTAAAATTGTGTATTCGGAAAATTCCGATTTTTTGTATATTTTTTGAATGAAATTTTTTCATGATAAAAATATTTACTAAATAATAATAATACACTAAATCTATCTTTAGTAATATATAAAAATGAAAATATGTTTGTTTGTCATGATTTGGCGCTCTTACGAATAAACGGGAGTTTTTTCGTATCAGGCGTCTTTTTTACGTACTCTTTGAAATTTCATAGAATGATTCTCATAGAATTACTTTTAATCGATTTATTTTTAAAAGAAAAATCCATTTTTAAATGGCAATTTTTTTTCTGGCAAACAGCATATACTTATAAAACTAATTGAGATATTATGTTTTATTAAATTTCGTTATACGGCTTAGGTGCAAGTTTTGCACTGTATATATGAAACCGTGTTTCGATCATATTTTTTTTCACGTCAAATTTCCGGTTGCTTTTTCATTGTGTATAATTTTATTTGTGAAAAACTTTCTCTAATTTTACCGCATTCCATTTTCGTTCTTAAAAGTATTTACCGAATGTTCACGTTACGTTTAATCAATCTTGTCAACAATGAAATAATAAACGATTATATAATAAATAAATATAAATTTGATGCATAAAGAATTCTGTTTGGATTATTATGGTTTGTGTTCTATGTTTAGAGTATGATCGTGTTATACTTGTTGTTGCCAACGTTTATAAAATTGATGAATGAAAACCACCTGAAACCAAGTGGTTTTGAGCTACTATAGTTACAAATACAAAAATTATAAAAATTACATTTTACTATTGAGTCCAAATCTCTGTTCAATAACCTGTGGATGCCAATTTGAATTTAACCTGTATCGATGACCAGTTGAGGCACAGAAAACTTCATCAGGTCAATGATGTGTGCACTGGGAGACGATCATTTTGATAATTTCCAGTGATAATGAACGGCAAGAGAAATGCGAAGATCACACCATAGGCGGTCAAATACATCAATTAATATTGATCATCGTATAATTATATCATAGAGGAACAGTTCACACAGCACGCGCTTTGAGAAGGGCAAACGTTCTGGAACAAAAATTGCCAATTTTTTTTGTTAAAAATTGATAAATAAATAATTTTATCAATTGTTTGTTACAGCTACATTCTGTCAAGTTATTTTTTTTTTGTCATATTTAAAAATAATTCATAGTATTGCATACTATTGCATACTATTGCACACTATTGCTTATAATATTGCAAAAATTAAAATTACTTCTTAAACTAAATCGCTGGTAATAGTTGTTAAATGACAGATAAACATATATATAGTTTTTATTTTTAATTTATGTAAAAACCTTCTTTAGATTTATTCTTCTTGAAATAAAATTGCTCGATATTGAACTGATTGACAAGTAAAATTATGTATTCACCAATTCTTGAGCATCTTCCGTTTCATTTATTCATTTACGTACGATAACTTGTTTATGTCTAATTAGATTTTTCCACCATATCAAGGATTGTTGTGTACATCTGATTAAGCGCAACATTGTATATAGAGATGAAATATTTAAATCAAACGATTATAACACTTTTATATTTAAACTACCCGTAACTTTTGTTGTTCAACACTTCTTATCAAATTTGTGTCCTAATATAAATTTCATGTGTATAAAGAAGTCTGTGCAAGTTTTGCAACATCACTATTATCATGCACATGGAAAATTTCAAAAACAATTATGCACTGATTACGAAACTCATAATTTTAATTACGGAATATTAATCTTTCACTTGACTTTTTTTACCAAAAAATTATTTTTACCCAAACAAATCAGCGATACACGAGCAAGCTGTTTCGGACAATAAAAATTATGAAATGTATACATTCAAGAACAGCATCACTGTACTGCGCTAAAAAATGACAAGATTGAAAATTTTAACAACAATTAACGTATAATTTTTTATATTTAAGAAAAAAGAATGGCTCAAGATAAAATTGTTTGTCCTACGTATCAATATCAAACATTTTGATTAAATAAAAAGTTAATACGACGATCATTGATTCGTCTTTAATATGAATTCCAAGAATTTGAACTTATAGTAATAAGAAAGATAACGTATTCAAATGATTTTTGCATTACTTCAAAACCAGTTTTATTATAAATGAGATTTTTATATTAGCATTTCACATCGCACTTCTATTAATATGAGAAGCAGTCATGTTAGATCTTTTTGTGTACCATCAATAGAAACTGAAATGTCCATCGTTTATATGCATTATTGTACATCATTAGAATTTTTCATTTTTTTTTAAATTCCGCTATACAAACAAGAGAAAGATGACATGAACACAATTTTATTTTTAACTTGAAGTTTGACATTTTGAGGGTACGGCTAATTTTTTTCTGGATCCTGGATTTGAATATTTTTTAAACATATATTTGTTACATAATATGTTTACGATTTTGATATGAGTTTTTCTCGATTTTTGATGATTATTTCAATCAAAACAGATAATAAAAAATGGTTATGAATTGCAAACGTAATTGAAAAAACAATGTCAAGATTTTAACCTATAAATGATAACAGGATGAAATATGGAATTAATAAAATAAATTTACTTTTGTCATCTTATAACTTTAACGATGGAAATAACAATTATGAAATCTTTTGCAATCGTAAAAATAGACAGACAAATTTCTCTTCATCTCTTTGACTTATTCTTGCGAAGAATTCCAATAGTTTTACCAATATCACTTTTATATAATTTTAGATCATACACGAAAAATCATACACATTGTCTATACGACATATTGCCGTAGAGATTTTGGCTTATCAATAGAATTTATTGGTTTCAAAAATTGATAAAAAATGAGACTTAAAGTGCATCGTTAATACGTTGGAAAAAAACCAATTTTATGAATAAATAAAAAATAATAATAATTCAAAAAAAGTATATAATTTATATTTTAGATATGTTGCAGCCGCAAGTCGTTAAACAATGAACCAAAAATTAATTACATTTATTATTCAACTTGTTAACATATCAAGTTTGCACGATTTTTATTTATGATTATGTTAGTGTAAACAATGTATGCATTCAAATATTGTGCAACATTCACTCGCTATGATTATATTGATTATCATTATTATACTATAGCATCTTATACTTATGACGTTAAAATATCAATGATGATTAATGGTATCATTATAGAAATATTTCTTGGCTAATGAATTTTCTTTTTTGTTAAGAATACAATTTTACGGACAAAATTTTTCTTGTCTACTTTACGGCAAATCAATAAAAAAATGTGTTAGAATGGACTTTGAAGACCTTTATTAGAAAGTAAATATGATTTATTTGACATCAAGATGGAAACGAGTTTTTATAAAAAAAAAAAAAAAAATGGTTAATTGCCAAATGAAGTGTTAGGAAAAATATATAGTGTAATTAATTAATGATCCATCCAGGTGTTTAACTTGTGTGTTGATAATAATTACCATGATACATTATGAACAGATTGCAAACTTGAGCAAAGTTTAAACTTGTACAGCATGAGCGTTGTTACTTGCATTGTGAGCAACGTCGCGCTAACCATTTGATCTTCTTGAGATTAAAACTTATAACGTTAATAATCATTATTATACATTGTTTGAATCCATTCACTCGGTTATTTCGCCGAGTTGTGACACATATATGTCTCAGCTGTGTGGGATGAAACATCAGATGTTAAATATTTAGTCAAACATCAGTCACACACAACCCATAACAATTTTCCGCAATTGAATTGTAATTACCGTTTACGATCTAATCTACAAATTATAGGGTTTGGACAAATTCAGAATTGTTTTTGTCTCACGAAAATAACAATCTTGAACGTTAATGAGTTGGTCGTTGGAGATCTTAAAAAGATCGCGATGATTTCAGTAAGGAGAAATTCAGAAAAATTAAAAGTTTGCATTAAATCAACAAATGCATTAATTGCACAAAAAGAACAAATGAAAAGTCAATGTCTGCATCTATTAATGAAGAGAAACCGATAAAAGATACAATTTATTGCAAACGATTTTTCTCTCGGAATATGTAGGGGAAAAAATGTATACAACTCTCATTAAACTAACGAATGACCTAAAATTTGTTGTGTGAAAGTAATTTGAACATTTTAAATGAAATTTGTATATTTTATTGCATTCATCATCATTAAAAAGTCACAATTAATGAAACATAAAAAACAAATTTCTTAACGGAACAGTTCCAAAAGGTATCAAAAACTTTTGTTTCCTAAAAATATAATAAAAAGGTCGGCGCGCCGTGCTAATCTTATTCATACACCGCTTAGCTACCGGGGTGAAAAACCACAACTTCCGCTAAAAAATTCCATCGCTTTGAGGTTATAGCTCTCAATACACGTGTCTGCAAAAAGTCGAACTTTTTTTCTTCCTTGATATATTCAATTCAAATTTGCAAACAAATTTTGTTACATTTTATGACTTTGTTTTTACTCTTCCTAATGGAATTTTTTATAATTGTTTGCAACACTTTCTTGGTCGTTCCTTACTTTTTGCATTATTTTTTTTAAACATCAATTCTTTTATTCAAATTTATAAAGCTCTTTTTTTTATTCATAAATGACACAACAACTATACCATAAATGAGTATATATTAATTTGTTTTAATATTTTTTATTTTGAAAAGCAATGAACTAATTTTTGCTTTCAAAAGAATTAAAATATAGAAGAAAAAAGAATGAGCATTCAACTTGATTGATTTAAAAGTTATGATTCTTGATGCAAAGCTAAAGTTGATATAAACAAGCGTTTGATTCACCTCTATTATCTGAACTTGTTAACACAATTCTTGGGCAGAGTGTCGCGCGTGCCGCATTATCTTTTGAATAAAAAAAGAGACATCTCTATATGTAGTAGTATATTCTCATTTTTATTCATCGAGTTGCGTCTACGGGCTACGAAGGAACCGAGAGAAGCAGCAGTCGCACACGCGCTATATGATACGTGGCAAAACACGTGAAAATGAATCGCCACGACGCAGCATCGCATTAGAATTTTTGTTATATATTTTTGTTCGGCAATTTCCAGCAACGATTTCCAGTACGTTCGATTTAATTGTTAACGCGTTTCTGAATCTTTTTTTTTTTTTTTCTTTCTTCTCATCATCATACGCCCATTATTCATAGCTGCGTTTACATTAATTATGTCGATTAATTTTCACAACAAAGGAGATTACAGCTCGGAGATTTAATTATTGTTCGCGATGATAAATCATCGAGTAATTTAATTGGCGCACATCAACCGATGGCACTTATCATTTCCAAAGTGTCGCTCCAATTCCTTTCGCGAAATCAACAAAGCGGCGCTCGCATTTATGCATGCATCAAACAAATTTTCAGTCCTCGTCTTCGCGGCTGGCAGAATTACAATTTATAATAATTTATGCCAATATTGTGAATATTTAGAAATTGCGCTTGACCTTTTGTAACGCAACTTTCGGACGAGTCTTATTATAGTAAGCATATGTGTTGTTTAAGATTAATATTCATTTTGATAACAAATGAAATAGTGTTTAGCAATGTATTGATTAAATATTGTAACAACTTGCTCCTATCTCTCGCTCTGATAATTTATAAAACTATACACTCAACATAATATAGTATCCTGATTAAACATTCTTTCACTTTCAATTTTATTATTATTTTGTTGTTTTCCTGTCAACATTTCATAACGAATCCTTCCTTTCAAGTGAAACAAACATTTTAAATCATCTTTTCGTTGTCGCTTTTTATTATTGTATACGAAACAAGAATTGTTTTCCTTGAAAGAATTGAACTCAGAAATACGAGTAAGAAGTAGATGAGCGGAAGGGCGGGAAAAGCGACGAGACCGCGTGTGAGTTCAAAAAGACACGGTTATAAAAAAAGGGGTATTTCGTACCTGCCACGCGATCGAAAAATCGCAATGAGTAGCCAAAGTCAGTGGACACTCGCAAAAATTGAATTTGTTCGAGGCGAACATGTAGGAACGTGTGGTGATTCGCAAGCGCGAATTGTTGCAAAGCACTGAACTGCACGGGCGCGAAAACATGCGTTGCGTGTGTCGTGTATGAAAAACGTAGTGGGCCGCGTTCAACTTGTGAGCTTGTCGGCGCGATAAAATGTAATGACTGTTCCTCGGACGCTTGTTTGTTCGTGAGTGTCGCTAACCACCACTAGCCAGCGTTTCTTCGCTAGGCGAATTGGATAAGGCAATCAGTTGTCGATCGAATACTAAAACTCAACACACAAAGAATGGGAAAGGATCAGGCCGAGAGTTCAACTGTGGAACAAACTCATTATGCTTCCCCGCTTATCTCCGAACTCGTCTCTATAAGAATACAGAATGTGTACACATATATTATCGTAACCCTCGATTCAATTTTAAAAAATCGCGCCATCTGCTTCACACTTTTTATTTCCCATAGATTTTTTTTCTTTTTTTTTTTTTATACCTACGATTGTTTCACAAACTTGTTGAACAGTGTTGAATCCGAATATGCGATTATTGAAATGATTTTGGTTTATGCTGTTAAACTCAAGTCACTCACCGCGCACACCTCAAATGATTTTCCACTTTTCACCGGTCCGTTGCAAAATTGTCTCCCTTGAACACGAGGAGAGACCGTAAAATGTTGACAAATTCTACTACGGTAACTGCGGAAAGAAATTCAGTAATTCCTGTTGCCGGCGAATCAAATGTAATCTAAAAATAGATCTCCTATAATATAATGTAATTCTCCGTTCGAAAGAACATCGTATTCCTCGAAAAGCTGAATGTCTTGGGATGGATTCAATTTCTTCCGCCGGCCTACTCCCTAAACTTTCGCAGCCTTTTCAAAGGCAACAGTCGCTCTACGCGATCGCACCTCCAAATTTATTTATTTGATCGGTTCATTTTAACCGCAACTTAGGATCAAATTTTCAGCCAGAAACAAATGCAACCAAGTTGGACTAAGTTTATTTTCTTTCATCCGGAATGTTAAAAATACAACCACTTGAGTTACGCTTTTAAGATTTTAAGAAATATTCATTTTTTTTATCAACACATTAAAAATTCATTGTTCTTCATGTGTTTTGTTCGTTGAAACGCTCTATTTTATGCAACCTTTAATAAAATTTGGACATAAAGCTAACACAAACGAGGGTAACTGTACCGTTTCAGGGTGAATGCGCGAATGGAAAATTCCATTCTGAACTTCACGAATAACCATTCTTCTATTTAAATTCAAAACTATAAATTAGAATGTTATGTTTTTGAAAAATAAGACAATGTTAGTTAAACAACAAATATCCAGTTATTATTTAGAAATTCATTTTTTTATCAATTTTTTATGTTTACCTTCTTACATAACTTATAAAAATGTTTATTTTAAAAATCTTGCAAAATATTTTGGAATTGAAATAATGCAACTCTGTGTAGTAATACTTATCAAATGTATTTGTTTTAAAAATAAATTTCTTATCGCGGTTGGATAAAGTTTATATTATCAATTATATTTTTTGTTATTTTGATTTTGAAAAAAAAAAAAAAAAACAACAATTTTAATTCTGAGCAATTTATCTTAAACATTCTGGCTATTGCAGATCGCATAAGATTTTTGAAGTATTTTTATTTTGAAGAATTTGAAGTACTGTTGAAACAGTTATCGCTGAGATTTAAGCAATAATACCACATTTCATTCAAAACGACTGCCCTGCCATCTGGAGAACCGCCAACCAACCGCAATGGCTGTTATCTGTTTGTCAATCGGTTGTACAAGCATCGGAACAGTGCTGAAAATATTGACTGCAATTGACTGATTGTCGAACACTGTTTTAATGTAATCGCGTTCAATTTCTCCCTAAAAACCATCAATTTCAATAGTTGCAACGGCCGAAATGTCTGGTGCGCCAAAGTAAGTGAACACAATCATAATTTTCTTTCTATTTTTTCCCGTTTCAATTTTATTAAGAGACGGACTTCTTATTTTGCAAACAAAATTCGAGGTTATAATTACAAAACTGTTGTATTCTTTTATTTACTATTCTTTTCCGTTATGGTCAGCATGATTATAATTCTTTGTGGTTTTTAATTAATCAAGATGTCGAGCGTGTTATATCTGACAACAAATTTTATCAGATATATCAAAAAACACTCTGTGATAACTTGTTGCAAAAAAATATATTTATAGATAAATTTTTTGTCAGATCAATAATTGCAAACAAAAACATTGCACTTTTCGTTTGTAACTGTTTATTATTCTATTTTCAGAGCCTACACGAACAAAGTGACTTGTTATGCCCACCCTGACGCACTTTTAATTGAGGATTATAGAGCTGGGGATCAAATATGTTCAGAGTGTGGACTAGTTGTTGGGGATCGGTAATTATCAATTTTATATTATGATTTATATTTCGAAAAAAAATCAAAACATAACAAATATGAATATCCGTTCAATTTAAATAAATCATTATAAATATTTGTTTGCATTGTTTTTACAGTGTAATAGACGTAGGATCAGAATGGCGAACATTTAGCAATGAAAAGTCCGGAGTTGATCCTTCTCGTGTCGGTGGACCTGAAAATCCTCTCCTCAATGGCTCAGATTTATCAACAATTATCGGTCCAGGAACGGGCGCTGCTTCCTTCGACTCACTTGGAGCAGCGAAGTATCAAAATCGTAGAACGGTAAATTAGCAGTGTCACCAAGTTGTTTTGTTAATTGCAGTTTATTTAATGGACCCTTCAACATATTTAAATGATTACAAAATAATGTTTGCACATATTTCAGATGTCTAGTTCGGACAGAACTCTGATCAACGCATACCGCGAGATCAGTGGCATGGCAGCTCGTATAGATTTAGCGGCCTCCATCGTAGACCGGGCCAATTCGCTTTTCAAAAAAGTTCACGATGGCAAAAATTTGAAGGGCCGTTCAAACGATGCAATAGCTTCTGCTTGTTTATACATCGCTTGCCGACAAGAAGGTGTGCCTCGCACGTTCAAAGAAATTTGCGCTGTGAGCAAAATCAGTAAAAAGGAAATAGGAAGATGCTTTAAGCTGATCCTCAAGGCTCTGGACACTTGCGTGGACCTGATAACAACGGGCGATTTCATGAACAGATTCTGTGCAAATTTGGGATTGCCCGTTATGGTGCAAAAAGCTGCCACCCACATTGCCAGAAAAGCAGTGGATTTAGATATTGTTTCTGGACGATCACCCATCTCGGTTTCCGCTGCAGCTATTTATATGGCTTCGCAGGTAAAAATTGCTTTTTGCTATAAGTTAATCAAGTCGCGTTGGCAATAACAAAGTTGCTTATCTGTAATGAAATATTTTTTAGGCATCAGATAAGAAGTTATCGCAGAAAGAAATCGGTGACATTGCAGGAGTTGCTGACGTTACGATCAGACAATCCTACAAACTGATGTACCAGCACGCAGCGAAACTTTTCCCAGAAGATTTCAATTTCACAACGCCTATCGAACAACTACCACAGATGTAATTTTTTCTTTTTGTTTTGTTTTGTTTTGTTTTGTTTTTCTCTTTTTTTTGTACTTGGCCCAAAGCCCTTGGAACATCACAGTTCATATTTAATTTCGTTGCTTATTGATAAGTTCATTTGTTGTAGTAAAAACGGCATTTTTTTATCCGTAAAAAATATTTTTATACGAGAATCACCGCTACGATATTTGAATGTCTCGCAGTATCAAAACTGTTACTTTGTATCGTTATGAATTTTATGACTATTTTTTTTTTGATTTTGTTTAAATCAATTTAGACTGTTACCAACCTCTAACGATTTCAAAATATTTGATTAAGTATTAATTAGTGAAATTAGTTATAGGGAAAGAGTCGTTGTATAAGCAGTAAGTTATGGGATTGTACATTATTATAATTATCACCCTAAGAATGTATATTTGAATTTGTAAGAAAAATCTAAAACATCTTTTTTATATTCGACGTTAAATAATAATATGATATAAATGAAATATAAGTTTTCATTATTTATCCAATGGTGCAATAACAATTTATAAATCGTTTGAGTAATAAAAAAGAATTAAAATTAGGATTTTTTTCTTGTCGAATCTTATGTTATTTTTTACTCGTAAACAATTATACACCAATTATTTCAGAGTGTTCAGCGACTGAAAGAAAACAAAAATTCCAGTACATTTCACAAATATCTTTCGAAAAATTTAAATTCATTCTCTTTTTCATAAAAAAATTACTTATTTTTATGCAAAGTCGTCATATATCTTAAGCAAATTCCAAAATTTACTCTAAAAGAACCTATTATAAAAATTATTATTTCGACCATCTTATAGTTGAGAGATATTGCGATATATTGCAAAGCAACCCGTAATAACTTTATATAATTTTTCATAGAAAAATTGAAAAATATATAAAAAATCAAGTATATTAAACTAATTATACAGTTCAACTCGAGGAATTTCCGCTTTTCCAGTAGACTGGACATGCTGTATTCCATAACTGAATTGTGAATAATTCGCGCGATACATTCTTAGTTTTCCTCTTTACCAACATGATATGATCTATTCTTAATCAATAGTTGTGTGCTACAACAGAAATAAGTTCTGTCATCCAAAAGTTTTTGCATCTGAATCAGCAATGTTCTTATGAACATTTGCAAAACAAGATAAATTATTATATTTTGAGTTTCTGATTTGCTAATATTGTATATTGTGAATATTAAAAGTATTTTGTATCGCTAATTTTATGAATCCTTTAAAATGAATTTCTAGATTGTAGAGCAGGTTAGTGGTTGTTCAATATTTGGAACACTAATCAAAGTACAATGCACAAATTATAGTAAATTTTACTTTCGGTAATTCACTTTTTGCAAAACATAGTAAATCACGAATAGACTTGACGGCAACATAGTATGTATAAAATAAAATGATATTTCCCTTTTAGTAAACAAGACAAATTAATCAGTTTAGAAGTTTCATCCTCTGTATCATAGAATTACTATTCTCGTTTTTAGATGTTTTTAAAATCGATTTGTAAGTGTTAATTAACTTGCAACAAATAAGAAAATAAGAAAAAATTTTCATTTGAGAACTAAAATCATCACTATTTATCAGCGAGTTATGTAAAGTTACAGTTCATATAAAATTCGTACCAGGTACAAAATTAAAAAAAAAGAGAGAGAAACCAGTTATAATTTTGTGGATGTTACGTAAAAATTGAACTAATCTGCAATGTCTTCGGCAAATGATTCAAATTCTCCAACGTTACCAGAATCCGCGCTAAGTTTACAGCAGACTGTTCTAATGGAATTCAAGTAAATAATTATTGCTGATTTAGAGAAATTTTCTCATCACATTTTGTAGTAGTTAACATAAAACTGATTTCTTTTTTTCTAGAAAACTCCACGAACGACTTGAAAAAATGAATAATGAAATAGTTTTGGAACTAAGGTAACTTTTTGCCATATACACTTAAATTTGTTGCATTGACATTCATGAAATTTAAAATTATTCTCAGAGGTTTAAACCAACGTGTATCTAGACTGGAGAATCAATGCAAATCCAAGGCCGCAGGAATGCCATGCAGGCCTGCATGTTTGCCCATTAAAAATGATCAAGACTTAGATGGATTCGAAAACTTGTCCCCAGAAGAATACGATGACGTCGTGAGTACCAAAGTTTTACTCAAAATTTGCAGAGAAGGAAAATAAAAATGTTTTTGTTAATATTTGCTTTCAGGTGCGGTACTTTGAATTTGTAACAGGTTTTAATACAAAAGAAACCGTGAACAATATCATGAAAGAAGCTATCTTAGATCAGTATGCGATGGACATAACGTGGCATGGTAAAAATGATAAAACCCCGTTTATCAACACCAGATTGTCAAAAGCAATTTTTGGTAATTAATTTGTAACTTAAATTTAATTATAAACATTTTGAATGTGATGATGAGAATAATGAGAAAGTCAATTTTGAATGTAGAGGCACTGTCAAGGAATACATTTTTCGATATGCCAAATAGTAAAGAATTTCAGTGCGCTGTTACCGAGGCTCTGAGAAACAGCAAACAGAGGGTTAGAAACAAAAAGGAAGTTGTAACCCCAGGACATGAGAACAGAAAACGATCGTACATCAAAATCAAAGAGGAGTACGGATAATTTTTATGGAAATGAGCTTTTGGGACTTTGCTCCATCCAGAAGTGTTCATATTCGTATTTAACAAAATTTTATCTTGCGCAAACTCAAATTTCTGAAGTGAGTTTTAGTTAAACTGATTTTATTTGTTGGATTTCCGTTTTCTTAAAGTGGAATGTATTAGATGCTAACGTTCATTACTGTTATCTAATATAAAAAAGATTCTGTTAACTACAATATTATCCATTTAAAGATATAAAAATAAAAACATCGATTTGTACCAGATAGTTTCTTAATTTTGATTAATAAATTTGACACCTTGATCTGCGATTATTTTGCGTTACATATATTTCTGAAAAAGGACAAAGATGCCCAAAATAATACAATATTTATACAACATTAAAAATCATCAGAAGAAACATTATTAAAATCAAGTCACAGTTTTAAACGTTCGGTTCTGGGTATGCACGAAGTGATTAGTTGGTTTGAAACAATTGATTATCACTGAATTTATCATATACAATTATCAAAATTTGTTTTCACTATTATAGCGCGTGAATGTTTTCAAGATCTAACATTATTTTGTTAAATTAGAAATTCCTAATTAATTTTCATTACTTTTCCAATTTATCTGTTTTACTTTTGGTGTCCAATTTTGTCGTACCGTTCTCTTTATCGTCGTCCTTTTTTCCCTCCTTCTCTTTGAGCTTTTTCTCTGAAATGCGGAATCTATCATACCGGGAGTCTTCATCATCGCTTGATTTTCCTCCAACTTCGCCCAGCTTCATCATGTCATTCATATCCTTATCCCACAGCTGTTCAACATTGTCCTCACCTAAGTCATCGTCTTCTTCCTCATCAACCAGTTCCTTCTTAGCACTGGAGTCTGCGGCTTTCTTCTGACTCTCGGCTGGCTTTCCATCGTCATTCACAGTCACTCCGTCACTTATCGTATTACTTTTATCTGAGCTAACTTGATCTCCATTTGATGGAGCGTTTTCGGTGGCACTTGCGTTCGCAGATGCAGCATTGGCAGTTACAGATGAAGACTGTAGGTGGATCCTTTCTGCTTGACGACGGAGTGCTTTATCGTCGTTATTTCGAACGTATCTGAAAAAAAAAAAAAAAAAAAAAAAAAAAAAAAAAAAAAAAAAAAAAAAAAAAAAAAAAAAAAAAAAAAAAAAAAAAAAAAAAAAAAAAAAAAAAAAAAAAAAAGAGTTTACCTTCTCAAGTGACTTCGTGTCGAACAATGGAAAGCAATGGCGCGATCAGCATTCTCGTTGATAGGCAAATACGCTTTACACAAATCACAAAAGTTGACTTCAATTCTCTTGATGAATTCGGCTCCTACTTTGATCATCTGCTTCGTTTTAGCTTTCTTATCTTGAGTTTCTGTGGCAGCACCTTCGGTATCTGTACCTTCTTTCTTCTTTTTCTCTGCAATTTCTTCCTCTTCTGAAAAATAAGCATGATCAACTTTTGTGTCACAATTGGTCAACAGTATTTCTCACAATCAAAAGAAATTTTACCATCAACATCGCCGACGGAATCTAATGTCATAAAGTTTTCTAAATTAACTTCTTTGTCGTCTTCTTCGGCACCGCTGGATTCATCGTTACGTCCATTTTTTTTCATTTCAGTTCTTTTTTCTTCATATATCAAACTTTTGCGCTGAAAATTACATTCGTAAAATCAGAAAATTTAAACTCAGTGTTATTGCATGCAACAAATTCTCACTCTTATTTTATTTTCATTTATCGTCAACTCATTTATTCACCTTGATGTGGTCCAGGGAACAAATGTGAGTCTCATACAACATCGGTGACCGGAATGGTATTCGGCAAATGCGACAGAAGGGTGCGAGGAATCTCTTGATTTGTCTATGCGACTCAGAAAGTTGATGCATCGCCTTCAAAGAACGATAATTGAGTTTGCAAATCGGACAGAAGAGAGTGCGCGACGGCAGTGTTCCCCTCGACTCGTCCTTGGCTTCTATGCGCTTCTGCTCTTGCCTTTGGACCACACGCATGCGGGCCAACTCAGCCTTGCGACGAGCTGCCACATGACGCATCGCGGCATTGTGTTTTCCTGAGTACAAGTGCAACGAGTACTCCTTGAAGGTCACACTGCGGTGCACACAATGAGGACAATTCAATTTGATGTAACGCTTTCCGTCTCGTCTGCTGGGTAGCTCTTCAGACCCACTTCGGTTTGCGTCTAATGATTTTTCATCTTCTTTGTCTCGATCTTCGTCAATTACCTAAAAACAAAATAAAATCATTATTTAATGCTAAAACAAGAAGCAGCATCGCGGTGGAATCAATTAGTCGATAGGATAAGTTTGTATGTTTGCGCAGTTTGGATGAATTTGGATAGAATGGCAGCGAGAAACAAATTGTTGTATTAATATTAGTATGGATAAATGGATGGATCAGTTGTAAATCAAGTTCATTTCTTGGTATAAAAGTTTTGTAAACACAACTTTGTTCAAATGAATCAAATGTTCACCTCGTCCTTTAATTCCACTTCCTCTTCCTCCTCATCCTCATTCCGCTCCAACTCTTCATCTTTGACCTCTTCATCGTCCGATTGTTCTTTCTCAATCTCTTCGATTTCTTTCTTGCGCTTCTCTTCTTTCGGTTTTTTGTCCTCGGTAGGTTCATCTTCGTCCTCATCATGATCTAATGGCTGCAATCATTAATTTCATAAGTATTAATTGTTATTGTTTTCAGCAAAAATGTATATAATTTTGTAAATTTGTAGAGAGAAATAAAATGGCATTACCTTTTCATCATCATCCCAGTTACTCTTGTTATCTTCTTCATCATCATCATCTGAAAATTCTGCGTTGATAGCCTTCGCCATCTTGTCTTTCATGCTGGTAGTTGACGTTTCCTTTTTACTTCCGGACAACCTACTAGTACCGCTACTAATAGCACAGCAATTTGGTTGTTATATTAATCTTTGTATATCTATCATAATATTTTAATGATTCATTTTCGTTTTTTTATACTCTGTATATATTTTTTTTTTTTTTTTTTTCATTCTCTGATCTTCATTTTTCATACTTTTTTTATATTCATCTGTTCTATCGTTTTTATTTTTCACACGTTAACAATTCTATCTGCATATAATCAGTCAATCAATCAATCAATTTCGATTCCAAGTTTTGCGCATGCACCCGTACAATCTATCAATTTATTATTCATTTCGTCCTGAAACATTTTATCTGCGATACTCGTCTATTAGAATAATTGTTAAATTTTTCAATGATCCCTCATATTCTTCGATAGCTTGACGTTTTTTTTAATATTATGAGAATCGTGAGAAGAAGGCTGCCTGTGTCGGCAAATTCTTCGTTTAAAAATAAAACTTAAATTGATGTTAGAAATCGACTGAAAATACGTTTTTTTATAGAAACTTTCAGATGCTCTCTTCGCATTACATTTTACATCAACGTATTCTCGAATTCCCTTTTTGAACCCTGTGAAAAATTTGCCTCTCGGCAGTGCAAAACCACAGCTCTTTATTCTCGTGTTATTTAAAAAATATATACATCTTTTGCTTACACATATATATTTTTTATATATGCATTTGCGCATCCTCGTCACAATCAATTTAACAATCTCGTCATATCTCGACTCAAGTGATTCTTTCCACATTGTTTTATATATATATATATATATGTATACATATATTTTTTTCAGATAAAAGGAAGAACACTACTAGATGTCGTCGTAGCGGGTAATGGTATGTTTGAATGAATTAATTACCTCCTGCGTATCTTAGTTGTGATGCGCGCCCGTTGCACGTAGTCACGCGGTCTCGTACCGATCAACTTACGCCGATAGTCGAGCGTATTAAGGGTGCGCTTGCGTGATGAGAGTGCGTCCGGGCGCGGACCCAGGCGCTGGAAACCGCGACTACTGCCGCGACTCACGCGGCCTCTGTAACTGCCGCTCTGGCTGCTCGCTCGTCCGCGACTCTGGTACCGCGGCCCCGAACTTATCTCGTTCTGCCGGCCGGACGTCTGCGAGCTATAACTCCGCGAGGCCGAGTGACGCTCGTCTTGTCGGTGGTAAGACGACGGTCGCTCATTCACTCGTTTGTCCTCGTACATCCCCGACGCTGATCTCTTATTATCCTCGTATCCCGAGGCTGACGATCCTCCATAAGAATACCTCTGCGATCCTGCGCCGCTACCCTGCCAAATCAAAATTTTGTCCTCCTTCCAATCTTCGAATATGTTTTTTTTTTCTTTTTTGTATATTTGTTTATTCGATTGCTTTTATACTGCTTGACTGTGATTCGTGACTCTCTCATTACTTTTCCGACGCACTGGAAATCCTTCCGGTGCTCCGAAAGATATAAGTTAAACATTCAGGATGACACTGCTTTTTTTCTTACGATGTATTTTTTTTTTCTTTGTAAACTTCTGCTTCTGAATGTTTCTTGTTCATCATTCTAGTTGATTCTCAATTTTCAGCTCTGATTCGTTTTTCAAATGTTCCAATTTGATTTTTTTTTTATTTACATACATTGATTTATTGTTCGATTAAGTGTTTCATTTAAATCATGCTTGAACAGAAAGAGTTGATCAATTTTTGTTTGGAACATTCAAAAAAGTCACGAGTTCATTTTAATTTCATAAAAGTTGGCTTTAAAACATTTTCTCTTGTGTGATTTTCAAAAAAGTGATAATCGCTCTCGCGTTCCAAGCGACGCGATAAATCATGAATAATAAATAATTTGTTGGCCCAGATGCGCGTTAACATTTTTTTATTTTTGCCATCAATCAATTATGTTTGGTCGATTGATTATTGTCATATTTTCTCAATTTTAAAACTTAAAAGTTTCAAGTGCAATTTACATTGACTGGAAGTCAAGAGCATCTTGTATGTTAGCGATTAACGTATCATGGTTTAACCATGAAAATCTATGACCAGGCTCAAATTTTATGCTTGATTTCTCATCTAATTTTTGTTGTTTTATAGTATTCTTCAGCAACGTCCGGACGTATTATAGAACGGGCGATTGAGTAGTCGTCAACTCGTCGCTTGAAATGAAAGTATGACGAACACAAGTGAGTTATCAAACTAGCAAATATTGTAAAAGAGTTTGTCATTGAATCACGCTTGAATTATAATTCTTTTTTATTTTCACTTCATGAAAATTTTTTAATCTAAAATTTATTCAAAAGATATGTTTCAACAATAAAATAAGCAGAATTAACTTTTACTTTATCTTTTGAAGGTTGAACTTTTGTATCGAATTCAATAAATTTAATTGAGTATAAGTAATAGCAATTATACCTGATACGAATCATTTCTCATTCTTTTTCGACCCGAATCGTTCGAAGATCTGTGATCATCTCTGTTGGAATATGAATCCTACAAACAATAAAAAAATATAAATTCAGAATATCAAGAAAAATGTGCATTTTGAAACTAAATTTTTGTTTGCTCTTCTAATTAATGCACACGTTTAACGAAGAACAATTTAAAACTGGTTGTCAAAGTACATACCCTTGGTCGTTTATAACTGTTGGCATGTTCTCCCCGGCCGCCTCCTCGTCCAGAATATCTTCCAGACTCTAAAACAAAATAATTCTTTGGATACTATTCATTCTTAAGTACCAAATACGACCTTATTTTATTTTCTATGGTTTATATAGAAAATAAAATGAGGTCGCATCTAGGCGTAAAACGTCTAGATACGACTTTCATTTTCAACGCATTAACGAGCAGCTTAATAACTGTTCCAGTATTTATAATTAACCAAATCAAATAATACAAAAAGTTTATTAAAAGTAAAGAAATAAATTTAACATATTTTTTGACAGTTTTGAAAAATCATATTTTTCAATTATCTGTATACAAATATATAACAAATTTATTTACCAGTAGAATATTGGTTACGAGAATCATAATTAGGCGTTGAATATTTATTGAACCGGCCACGAGTTGAAGAATAACCACCTCTACCACTGGAACTATTCCAGTCACTATTTCCTCGACCTCTGTATGAACTGCCGCGAGAACTGAACCCACGTCCGCGGGAACTCATTTTATTGCTGTAATAAGAAATAATCAATAAATTTTCATTCGTACGATGTGATTATAAAAAAAATCATTGTGACATTTTAACTTCTATTGTATTTAAAATGAGTAAGAGGAAAAGTACAATTAATTAATAATCTTATACAATCTTGAAAACGTAAACAAAAAAGAAACTAATGAAACAAGAAACTTATATTAAATGTTATTAAAAAATGAATTAAAAATGATTTATTACAAAAAGTTGTATGAAATTATTTGTTTCTCTTTGAGATCTGATCTTCCATGCTTCAGCATCCATACCACTTGGGCATACCAACAAATTTATTTTTAAACTACAAGTTAATCCGATCACAACGAACGTGGTTTTTGAAGGAGATGTAACTTTATAATTCAAATTTATTTCAACATCCGCATTTAATCGAATCATATAAAGTTTCAGCGCTTAAAATGACAGAAATAAAATCAACAAATTATTGAAATAAAATTTGAACAAGTCAAAAGAAAAAACATGCTGCGGGGTATTTGATAGGTAAATGCCTCACCTGTTTGGGGTTAATAGGATTCAAATTGTTATTTTCATACAATTTTAGCTCAAAATAATCACATCGAATAAACAGACGGAAATCTATTGTTTTCACTTGCTTGTGTCACCGAATGAACTCACCCGGTTTACGAACTGCGTTGCGAGAAAATGGCTGCTTGTCTACTCGCGTACACTGGCCTCTGAAAGAGGCTGTACATCAGGCTGCACGGATAACATACATACATGTACGTTGAAGCATAGGTGACGCCGCTAGCTCCCGTCGATAAGGTTGAAATCTTACTCGCAAGTAGTATGTCCTTCGAAATATACTATTGGCTTTAACACCCGACCAATCAGATTTTTTTTTTCTTCAGCATCAAAACAAACTTGTTGGATTATATTTTAATAAAAGAAAAAACACAAACAATTTTTTGCTTGATTAAATACAAGAAACGGAAAATAAAGAATAGAAATAAACGGATAAATAAATGGTGATTGTTTGAAAAAGTTTTAAGGATTAAAACAAATGGTTATTATACTTGAGAGAGTATAGTTTTTGACGAAAGTAGGACTTCCGGTAAGGGAAGCTGGGTGGGGGGATTGATGCGCTTGATGCCGCCGTGTTCCTTTTTCCGGCAGCCGGCGTCCATTTTGGTAAAGTGAATACGCGCGGTTAGCGCGTATAATTAGTGTTCGATCTCAACTCTGATTTTTATAGATATAATAGTAAGCTATTCTTTGCTGGCGGCAAATCTCTTATCGTTGTTTTACGGTTAAAAAGTAACAGCACCAGTGAGTATCATTGTTATTTATACGTGCTCGCGTTTAAGCGTCGGTTACGCGGCCTGCCGAACTAATCGCTTGCTTCAAATTTCGTGTCTCAACAGATCTCAAATCAAACAATGGACGGTGCTCCAAACCCTCGAGGGGGCTTCCGACCACGCGGTGGTCCAGGCGGTCCAGGCGGCATGCGTGGACGCGGTTTCGGAAGGTAAGCTTCGTCTCTTCATTGTCACGATTTTTGGTTAATTTTCAATTGTTTCGTACAATGTTTTGTTCAACAATTTTTTATCATCCAAGCCTCTTATTATTTATGCTAAATGACACTTTTTTAAAAGTCACTTTTAGTTGACAATGTTTTATTTACAAATCGAAGTTGACCCTTAGTATATCAAAATATTTCCTATTTGTGGTTTTTTGCTTCTTTTTCACTCGGATTTTCCATGACAAAAATATTTCTTCCTCATTTAAAGTATGTTATGTTATGCAGATGCTTTTTAAAATTATATGACCAATCGATTTTTCATACTAAATTTGATTTAAACATTTATAATCGGTTTTATGAGATAAATTATGTAATAAATAATATCAAATATTCTATGAATCTTATTAATAATTATGTGAATGGCAAGTTGATCTAGTTTTCCAAATTAATTTCAGTTTTGGGATACTTGAACAAACTTGCTAGAATAAAATTGAATTTTTGAGCTACCTTAGGTTATGTATCTTTGGTAGTCAAGCATTTTCAAGACAAACATCATTCAACATTTGTAATTGTTTTTAAAACTCTGAATAGTCCGCATTTTTTAACTATCAATTTCGAAGAACGCATATAGTCTGATGAATAATCAAAAAAAAAAAAAAAAAACTTTCGTCTATTTTTAAACTTATATCCTTGGCTTTACTCAACTGTACCATCTAGTCTTCATAAACGATAACTATTTTTTGTAAATATTCAAAGTTATTGTTTAAGATGTACTAATATTAAAATGATTTTGACTAATCTATAGAGGAGGCCCACCTAGAGGTGGCGGCATGAGAGGCGGACCCATGGGTGGAGGTCCAGGAATGCGCGGACGTGGTGGCCCTCCTTCAAGAGGTGGAGGCCGAGGAGGACATTTCCCGCCAAGGTAAAAATGAAGAGTACATTTCAAAATGAAATATTGTTTAAAACACAAGTAGTTATTAGTTTTCATTTTATCTGGTTATAGCGGTCCAGGAAATTCAAATATGCCTAGCGGCGGTCCAAACAGTGGCCCAGCAGGGCCGATGAGTGGTCCACCACAAGGAAGAGGCGGTGGCGGAAACTTCAGAGGAAGAGGAGGTGGCGGTGGTCGCAGAGATTTTGGAAAAGGAGGACAGACTGGCGGGCGAGGTGGTGCTGGTGTTGGTGGTGGTGGAGGCTTCAGAGGAAATCGTGGAGGACCTCGAGGACGTGGCGGCCGTGGAGGATCATGGTACGATTACTTTTCAGTTTTTTATTTTTATTGGTAATCCAATTTTTGACTCTTTAAAAATTACAAATGATTGAAAATAATCATTTGTAATAATCAGTTGTATTAATAAATTGATGTGGATTAACGTTAAATAATTTTGTTACAATTAAAAGCAATAGAAACTGTGAAAAAGTGTGGCTTAAAATGAATTAAATTTAAATTGATAGGTGGATAATCGATATTTGATCGTCAAACAGATTAATTAATTGAACTGAAAAATTTGTATCTAAAAATATCTGAATGGAATCCCTGTGGTGTCTATGGAGAATGTTAATTGACTGTAATGTTAATGGCAAAAATGATTTAAATTAGGGGTGGACCACAAGGAGGTCGTGGAGGCCGTGGAGGATTCACACCAGGTGGCCGAGGCGCGGGTCGTGGTGGCGGTCCTGCAAAACGCGGAGGCGGACCACCCGGTGCCAGTGGACCCCCAAAGAGGCCCAGATTTGATGCACCACCGTCGCAGTCTGCCAACGGATATTCTAACCAATTAAGGTAATAGATTTAACCACCTCGCGGTGTACATGAGATAACAAATCCACCATCAATCATCAGTAAATTTAAAGTGATAGACACTATTCAGTAAAATAGTAAACAAGCAAATTTAAATGAATTGATGAAAAACTGATATTAACTTTAAAAGTAGGGTTGTGCCGATTAAAATTTGATCATGTCGAGTTCGACTCGAATCTCAATCAACTTTGATAAATGACCCAAAAACTTGTCCAAAATATATCGATTTGGGAATGAGGGCGCTGCAATGAAACTTATGAAAATGCAGTGTTCTGAGATTTAAGTTGTGCGAGAGAGCGAGAGTAGTCAAATTTTTAAAGCATGTCAAGTAGGAAATAAATAATTAGCGTCGTAAAATGATTGATATGATCACATAATATAAAGCTACTCCATTAAGACATCTAGAGGGTAATTCATATAACAGTTTATACTTGAATTTGAATTGTAATCGACGATCAATTTTACATTTTTATTATTCATAATATGGTCAACGATATATATTAAAAAAGCTAACAAAATTACATAGAGAAATGAGCAAATAATAGCAAAATGGAGTTGAAGAAAGATGAGAAAAAAGAAAAAAAAAATACTACGTGGCCAAAATTTAAAAATCTCCCCTTTTTTCACATAATATGTGTCTCATGAGAATGTTATTATTCTTATTATGAATTTATAAATTATATTATTGAGAAGCATAAATTTATATATAATATACATAAATATATATAAATACGCATATAAGATTATTTGTACAAATCGACGTTGTGCGTGAATTAAAAGAATTGTGTTGCAAAATGAAAATCAATGTATTGAAGAAGTATAAAATTCAATTTGAAAAAAGAAAATGAGCAAAATGAAATTTTATTCAAAACTGCAAGTTGATCTTTTTTATATGTTCAAACATACATGTAAAAGTGATTGTAAATTATGAATGAGACAAAGTTATTCTTTGTGTAACGATGTCGAGATCAATGATCGGCACTTTTGTAATAATTTATTATTCAAAAGTATTATTATGAAGTCAGAACGAAAAATCTAAAAAAATGAACAAAAAAGAACAAATTTTATCAAGATTTTATCACAATTGCTCCAATAAAGTATGTAAACAAATTTTAACGATAATACAGAAAATTTATTGCAACTTCATAGGAACAATTAACACTCAGAACAATTTTCTGACAAAATAAAAAACATTTTTTAAATTTTATTGAATTGTTACTTTTCCTTTTTTTTTCTTTTTTTTCACCTATTGTGAATTTCAACTATAAAACAAAACTTATTATCCAAAATTCTTCTGAACGTTATTAAAAAACGTATAAAACCCATTCATCTCATTAACAATCAGTAAACAAAATTCAACAAAAATGAACAGAGAATGTGAAACTTGGATAATCAAAAATTTATTATTCTTTAACACTAAAGAAATTGATTGATGTTTCATCAATCGAGCCAACTATTGCAATGTTGCAACTTTAAAGTTGATTGAATTTGTTCATCTTGTAGCTCTAATTCAAAACATGAATTTATAAAATTTTAACTTGAAATTATTGTCTCTTAGAAGTTGCAAAATAGATAAACAACCAGAATGTCAAAAATCAATTGACTAGTGATAAAAATTGAAGAACAACGCAAATGAAGTTCTTTTTTATAATCATAATCTACGAATGTGAGACTTTATGTATTAAGAATAAATGTGTTCTAATTGTAAAATACAGAATGGTGTTTGAACTTTCATTTTTCCCTGCATAAGCAGACAAATCCATGCATGTTGAAACCCTGATTTGAAAAGCCTCAAATTTCTGTATTGGTATATAAAACAATGTGTAACAAAATTTTCTTTCAGTTGATTTTCATTAAGTTCAATTTATTTACGTCTCTAAAATATTTTATAACCAATGAAATTGTAAAAAAAAAAAAAAAAAACAACAGATTGACCATATAAACTTTGACTGGTCAAATGCACAACCCTATGAAAACAGCTAGACGCATTCTTTTAACTCGCTCATTAATCTTCAACTCAACATTTTATCATCAAATATTTTCAGAGTGTTCAGTGCTTTTCTTCATACATATTTTCTTTTTTGTTACAATTTTAAACAATAGATGAGTTAAATTTGTTTTTCGTTTTGTTTTGTTTCTTCACAGTTAAGCACTAAACACTCTGTAAGGGTGAAGGGTTAAACATTATTATTATTATTATCGTTATTATTATAATTATTATAATGCAAAGAATAATTATTTGGAATTTTTATTTTATTCTGGAAAATTTGCGTTTCATGAAATCACCAAAAATAGTCAAGGATACGGAGCCGGAGCGAATATGTATAGTGGACAGCAAGGTCAACCAGCGCAATCAGTAGGTTATGGCCAGGGTTATGGAGCACAGCAGGGTTTCGCGCCAGCCTATCAAGGCTATGAAAACTACCAACAGCCGTCAGATTACCCACAATCTACGGTATGTTGGAATTAAATCAAACAAGTTACTTACTTAGAGAGATCAGTTTCCAAGTTACAGCTTACCGGGGAAGATCGGTTTTTCCTGAAAAGCTAAACCCCACAGGGTTCAATGTTGCTATTTTAAATTTAAAAACAAACCAGATTCTTTGGTTTAGATTTAAGTACCGGTTTTGTACAGAAATTCAATCTAGCGATTAGAACAAATAAATAATAATATAAGGCAAAATTAGCCCATTTTTTTATAGAAAGTCTTTTGACTATTTTGCAGTATTTGATGTTACTTTTTAGTCTTCACTGTTAAATTCATTTTGAATCAAAGCTGACTTTGCAATTTATAATAAAGATATACTACACGTTTAAATGATTATAATAAATTCAAAGGATGTATGTGAAAATGACCTTATATGATTTTTCCCCCAATCATCTCCCTGTACTCATAATAAACAGAGTGTCAATTTTATATTTCACACAATAACAATGGTTAGAAAATGAAAGTAATTTCTTTTTCAAATTAATATTTATATTAAGACTTTATATTTAGTCGTTTAAATTGTGAAGATAGACATTTTATAAACTTACAAATGCTATAGATATAGTGCGAAATTGGTAATAAAAAAGTGGCTGAAGTGTAAAAGTTCAGGCCCAAAGAAAATAAAAAATGTGTAAAAACAAAAGTGAACAAACATTTAAAATCAATATCATTTAACGATCAAAATAATTAAAAGTAATTTGTTTAGTGCATATTTGATTTAGTGTAGATATTGAAAAAAAAAAACAAAAAATAAATAAATAAATAACAGACTCGTTTTCTTGTATAAAATTAATTTATTTCAGGAATAAAGATACTCAGATCTTTTATATTGCTTTTAATATACTTGTGTTTAACATTCTAAAACCATGTACTCTCACATATACGTTTATAGATGGCACAGATGGGAAAAATACAAAATAAAATTTATTGGTAGGTAGTGTTCTTTAATTAAAACGGAAGCAAGATCAATAATATGATGATCATTTATTATTATTTGTGAAACATGAACATTTGATACGAACTATTAAATATAATGTTGCATTGTCAAGTACTCAATTTTTGAACTGAATGCAATTAGCATAGAGATTCAGGATTTATAAATCACATTAAATTTTTGCAACATTTGTATTACATAGTATAAATTTAATTTAAATCGCCGATCATGTCATATATTATTATTTATGAATAGGAAAAAGCTGAATAAAATATTACACTGAAAAATCAAAAAGTCAAAAACTATTCAACCGATCTTCCCTAAAGGACTATATTTTCCTACCCTTGAAATTCTATCTTTTTTAATCATTTCCTTTCTATTTTTATTTTTACAAAATTGTTGTTTTTATTTCTTCAAAATTTTAATCCTTTTATTAATATTTGTTTATTGGCGATTTTAATTCTCTTTTGTTTTTGTCTTTTATTTTTGATTCCCAAATACACGAAATCCTTCTACTGGCCTCCACTGCTTTGTTTGGTGAGTTCTTTTGAAAACGAATTCATTTTCAGTTTCATAAAGAAAATTCTGAAAAAATAGTCCAAGTTACTTTATACATTACTTCATCAGTTTCTTTTTTTTCTTTTCAATAGATGTTGATTATTTTATTAAATTATAAGTACATTTTGATAAATGAAACATTCCGTCCGATTATCATTGAACACGAATCTCAAGATTAAATTCTAATTGTTTCTAACTTAGTTGTTATTTTGGTGTATGATGATTAATATACGAGAATAATTTTTACAGGAATATCCAGCAGTTGCCCCTGATGCACGGTATGGTGGTGCCCCCCCTGCAGTAGCAACTGGTGGTTTTGGCACTGATCCATACGGTTATGGCAAAGCAGCAGGTATTGATTTTTTAAACTAAAATTTTCATCTCAATTACAACAATTTTGAATTCAAAAATTTGTAATAATCATTTTGTTTTATTCAATTCTAATATGAATTGTATAATTTCAGACTATGCAGCACAAAGTCAATACGGAAAACAGGACTATGGTATGTACCAATGAATATCCTAAACTACATAATTAGAACGTTAAAAGAAATCTCCTGAAGCGAATCAAGTGACAAACTCCATTTTAGCCTACGAACACAATGAAACATCATAACAAAATTGAACTGAATCGTTGATTTTATAATCATAAACTACTTTTAAGATATTCATAACGTTAGATTATAAAACGATTGTTTTATAACGAAGGAAATACATTGCATCTTGTTTATATACTTGTACAATAATCATTTTTATAACAAAGAAATGAACAAACAAAAAATACTGAAAGTACGAGATCAGAACTAGAGCAGCTGAAAGCGTTTTTCTTTCTCAAACCAACAAATTTGCAGGGTGTAAAGATATTTTTGTTTTCAATATATGATATTCATAAAGATATTTAATCTCGCTGGTACAAAATGGTATTTATATAATGTAAATATATTAATTAAAATATGTTTAGTTGACGCAGTTTACACCTTGTAAATCAAAGTGAGAATGATTTGCAATTTTAAGGAGACTATGTATAATATAATACAATCGTTAAACAAATTTCTTCATAACAGTATAATGATGAGAAACGTATTAAGGACAAAGGATAGAAGTAGAATTTTGGCACACTGGACATACTTTGTACTCAGTCGGAAAATGAATCGACACTCGCATGCAAAGAACGAGACATTTTATATATAAAAATAAGAAAATACTAAATATGAACAGAACAAAAAGTTGATAAAATGGAGACAATGATTAATTCTCGTCAATGATCAGCGACATTCTACAATCGTTACGCATAACCATGGCTAGAAGAAAATACGAATTAGTATTTTTACATCAAATTTCACCTCCTCAAAGAAGATCCTTTAGAACAATAATAATAACATGCGTTCAAATCCTCCTCTATGATTTTCATTACAAAAGTGAATCACCAGGTAGCTCTTAGACCGCCTGTACAGTATGTAGTTTTTTATTTTTATTTTTTTTTTTTTTATTTTAATGTACAAGTTTAGACATTATTGTATAGAATGTTGATTTTTGTATCAATTTGTCGACAGGTTAGATGGTCGAGCGTGAACTAACACTTTAAAGTTGACAATTTTTTTTTTTTTGTAATTTTAATAAATCATCTTGAAATGAAGTACTATTCCTAATAATAGACTCGATCAAACAAATATCGACAAATTGACGTTAGTTCCAGAAGATTTATTGTGGACTGACACATGTAACTACCTACATAAATATATGCATTGGGATATATTTATATATTTGCATATAAACAAATATATTGTACGCTATCAATATATTATTATAATTAATTCTTTAACAATCATTATACAAAAAGCATGTCAACGCTTTTTGAAACGTTAGGTATACTTTACGAGCAAACTTGGCAAGATGAATTTTCGATGATTGCGAGTTTGAATACTTTTGCCCAAAAATTGTTGTAAGTGTTATTTAAACTAGAGCTAGTTAAAATAGACTTGTAAGCAAAAATGAAAAGCAAAGTTTCGAAGAATCAGAAACGAGAAATGAGCGAAAATGAAATAAATGTAAGAAAAAAAAAAAGAAAAACCATTAAGCATCGCAGTACGTTTCTCTTGATTATTCACCTTTTAACGTTTTCAAAAGACAATGCAAAGAAGACGCTGAAACAACTAAATGCGCTCAAAACCATAAAGGTGGAGCAAAAATGAAAGTAGGTATGATAAGTATTTGGCCCAACTCATTATCTATCTTGTACGATATATTTTTATTCATAGACCTATATTGATAGTAGCCCACTTTGTTTAGCCCTTTAGCTTTCAACTTTGTTGATGCTCAAATGTCTAAAAATTGAACATGTTGAATAAGCGTAATGGTACACAGTTTTAAATTTCAGAGTTTTATTTTGATTTGCATTTTTTATGTACAATATAAATGTTTTATTTATATATTTTTTTAATCAAATTTTTGTAATGTAAAATATTTATTATATTGAAATATATAACTTTAAACAATTTGGGTACGCCCATTCAATTCATTATATTTAGAAAGTTATTGCATTTCAGATGTACTTTTTGATATAAATGTGGTAGGATTTTATTAATCATTTTGTATCATTAAATGTGTCTTTTTGTATATTTTTTGCCCAGTCTTTTTCAACTTGATTCAATGTATGTTGAAATAAAATATTTTCATGATCTGTAAGAGGCATATTAAACCAAATAAGTAATTTTTACATAAATTGTTTTTTAATCATCAAATGTGAAAAATTAAACAAAAAATCATGAAAATAATTTATTTAAAGGATATATTGATTTGACTGATAATTAAAAAAATGACGATTGGACTATTCATTTAACCAGTAAACTGTAAACCAGTACGTCTTGATGAAAGAATGGTTGTCTAATTCATAAATCACAAATTAAGACTATTCAGTTTATTTCACAGGCAATGCGACAACCTGACTTACTCTGTTTTGAGGTTGAACAAGAAAGAGAAAAAGAATTTCTCTGTAACCAGCCTGGAGATTCCGAACTTTATATTCCATAGCGAAAAGATCTTATGAAAATGCATGCCAACCTTCGTTTTATTAGTTTTCCTTTTTGTATATGAATGTACAATTAAATTGCAATTTTTCTTAAATGAACCGAAAAAGTAACCAAAACCAAATCGTGAACAGACCAGAGTGAACAAATTCTTACTAATTTTACATCGCAAGGCAACATTTCACAACCAACTCAGGAGAATATTAAAATTCTTCATAAACTATATCAAAAGCTCAATGAAAAATACATAAATCAACGTACAAATTTATCAACGAAAGGTAGAGTTTTTTATTTACTGTTTACAAATTATTGTATACAATCATCTCATTTTTAACATCAAAGTTATTATTTTTGTCTCCTCAATATAATAAAAGTCAGTCAGTAAAAAACAAAACAAAAAAAAAGAAAACAGATCAAAACTCGACGAAACATTGAGAGAAACATCAATGAAGAAAATAATAAAAATCGAAAATATATATTATATATATATATAATCAATGGAGAAACATGCGAAATGATGTTTGACAAACAAAAGTGTCGCTAATGGCACGAATCAAAAAAAATTCAAATTATCATACGTTCGAGTAAGCCTCGTTGCAAATCTTCAGGTGAGTAATCAAAAAAACAATATCTATCGTTCTTTTTCGTCAAACGAACGGTCGAAAAGCACAATCGTTAATTTATTAAAAACATATAAAATAAAAGAAAAAGTCCTTCACAAACGTATATTGAATATAAATAGCAGCAAAACGTTAAAAAAAATCGTTATCAAAATTTAAGTTACCTGATTTTGTGCCATTCGTAAATTTGGTTTCAATTGATAAGCAGAAGATGAGTGAATGAACAATATTTAATTTGCCTCAAAAGAAAGCAATAATTTATGAAGCTCCACTTCAAGTCATGCCAAAGTGTCTTGACGAAAAATAGTAATAAAAATAATAAATAAAAAACACCAAATAAGGGAACGTAGGAGTACCGAAAAAAAAGTAACAAAGCGAGGTGAATAAACAAGGCAAATTGAATTTTTCACATGAGACATTAAAAATATCGCGATTAGGATGAGGATAATTTGATTGATTATTATAAACTTGTTTTCAGTTATGCAATGTTGTATTCATAAATTATTTTTCTTTAGGCTGAGGAAAAGGATGCAAATAAACGGTTCGGCTTACGAACAAAACTGAACATTGGCTGCCACATGACTGGCTGTTCAACAACGCGTGGTCGTTCCCGTTGCTCCACTCAACTGCCTCAGATTTACGTCACTGCCTCAGACTCATTCTAGTCTAACTTTTGTTGTTGAAGGTATTCTTGTTTTTTATTAAATAAAACAATTAATTTTTCTACATCATGCGTTATCATTTTCGCCCCAGGTTGGATTACAAATATTTTCCATTTTTCACAAGTTATCAATGTCAAAATTTACGCTCGATGATTAAAATGGAGACCATTTTTATAATGTTTGTAAAAAATGCAGTTTATTCATAAAAACTATATTAACATCATTTAAATGCAAATTATAATACAACGCCGATATTTTTTTGGCATAAAACAATCACAATTTACTTTATATAAAAAAATTGTAAATTGTTATGACTTACAATTCTTAAAACTATCATCGCGTCGTTATCAATTGTTATTTACAAATTCGATCAGTACATAGTTTCTGTTGAAGTCAAAATGTTAAAATCGTCTCTTAAAGTCCGTTGACAACAGTACAAATTGCACGTAACTGTAACCTTCGCGCAAATTAATTAATCTGAAACATATCAATTTGATTTGCATAAGAAATGTCTTTACCAATTTTATTTGTCAAGTGAAATTATAAATTTGATTTAGAAAAAAAAAAAAAAAAAAAATTACCTGTTGCGTTCTTGTTGCTGAAGATAAACTCTATCACCCTTATTTAGAGTTAAAACTACACTGGTGTAGCAAGAGACTTCTCGGTCAGAGAGGGCTGACACAGCAGCACATTTCACGAGCTTTTGCGACGCAGATGCACCTTCTGCATTGAGCAAAATCCAGTACGAATGATGAGTGAACTCTCCGAAGTAATATATCTGCGTTAGAAAAAAATGATCATCATTGATTGAACGAAATCAATCAAATTTGTTTTTTCAATTTTTCTGTATTACTTGTGCAGAGATCATGTACAGTCCATCCACTGTGACTTCGATAGCTTTTCGGTCGTCGACTAGATGAAACTTATTGAAACTGAATTTCGACTCGTTTTTGTAACTTCTCACCCACGGTCCAATGTGAGCTGAAACGTTAATTTTATTAATCATTTTTATTGAAGCACTCATTTGTTGTAATTAAATTAAAAATTTATTGTTTGTGTTTGTATAAAAAACGTAAATCTTGTGTTCGTGTTAAGGATGATACTAACTACCTGAATCTATCACATGTTGTTCTGGCACAGCACCCAAAAACGTTGCAGTCAAAGGACCTGAACAAAATAACAAGATTAATTTAAATCTTTAATTTTTGGAGCGCAGGCAATTTGTTAAAGATATACCCAATCGCCTGCGACTGCGTTTGGGCCGGCGTTTCTTTTTCGTCCTTTTTTTACCTCTTCCCTCGTCCCTTCTCATTCTAGCACTTCGATAATTGTCTATCTGGTCTCCCTTATTATTAGTTTCTAGTTGTACAACTGACACGTTACGTTTCAACGCTGGTGAATTGACCGATCTCCGGGTACGAGTAGGCTCTTCTTCTTCATCCTCCTCACTGTCCGAATAATCCACAGGAGATTGCGATCTGCTTTCATTTTCAAATTCTCTAGATAAAGAGCTTTCTTTCAAACAGTTGACAATTTTGCTTATCGTTTCTGAATGTTGTTCAATCTGTTTGGACATTTCGAAACAATTGCACTTGGCTTTCTCATTTTTTTCTATCGTCCGAAACAAATTTATGAATTGTAAGTTCAATTTGTTGTGCTTCCACTGTAGGGATTTGTAATTTTGGTTCATGTCGTATACCTGAAACAGATGATTACATAGATTAAATGGATCGCAATTATTTTTTGTTTATTCGCGACGCAAAATGTAATTTAACGCGAGTCACATTTTAAAAACAAAAATTATCTGCGATATTGACCGTGGACCTTTGACAAATGCGTACAGTTTTTTTATTTATTGTTTTTGCTTTTTGTGCTGAACCGTGCATTTCATTTTTTTTACTTGAACACGTTTAATGGATCAGTTACGGAATTCCATCACTGACCACTACTGTTTGTAGTATAATTTGAGAATGTTGTTTTAAATTTTAGAGTTGATGACTTCATGGTGTATTAATTCTTTGAATATTTTTAAATAAAAAAAAAAAAAAAAAAAAAAAAAAAGAAAGAAATGATTGATTGATTTTTCTTTTGAATCAATGTTTTGCTTCATAAAATTATTTTTTACACAAAATATATTTACAAATTCAACAGCAATCATTTTGCAAGAAACTTATATTTATTTATTTTGTATTAAAAACAGTGGCCATCAAAGGTTGAATGAAGAATGTAAGAGTTTAGGGAACGATAAATTCTATTTACCTTTAATCTCATGTGTTGAACTTCGTTTTTAATTTGCCACAAAACGAACAATAGCATGAGGAAGGAAAATAAAACGGCGATCCAACGGAGTTGTCGCAAGAATTTGGAGCCGGCTGAATTCGGGACGTTAACATTCATGTCAACGTTCCATTCGATGAATTTTGTAAAGTCCGAGGACGGGTCTTCCATTCGAATAAGGTCCTTCCTGTAACTATCTATCGTTGCCATTTTTTTTTCGAATTCCGCGGCCCGATTTTGCCTACTTTCACTGAGCCTCTTCCTGCGCTACCCTGAAAAAGTCACTGATTTAATATATACTCATCGTAAATCGCCAGCGCTCCTTACACAATTCATTCAGAACGCGATTGTATAACGTATCTTTATCGGTCACAGATAAACACTCCATGGGATATTGTTTCACAAATCCAAACAATAAATTACCTCAGGTTTTTTTTCTGATCAATGAAAGCAAAAATACGAGTAAATTTTATTCATTTACTTCCAAGAAATGTAACGTAATTGAATATTAGAACAAGCAATAAAAACCAATGACACAAAAATTGATTATTTTAAAATTGATCAATTTAAAAAGTTGATAACTAAACAAAATAAAAAAAAACATTAACAAAATAAATAAAAATTTTTACCGGTATAAAAAATAAAAATCCATCCACAGTGTCAGTGAGACAAAAGAACAATGAAACAAAAAGTGTTAAAATTTGTTTTTTTAAGCAGAGAAAACTTGTTTCCGAATCGGCGATAAATTTGGTTTGTGGCCGAAGAGCGTCATTTTAGTTTGTCACATAACGGTCGTTCTCTCGGCTTGCACGGGACGAACTTTTGAATCTGACGCTGTCATGACGATACGCGTGCGAATACTAACTTACTAACGCGAACTAATAACAACGGAACGTGCAGTTCGTTACACGTAAGTTCCGAGCCACAAAAGGGAAGTACGAAGGTGTCGTGTCTTGTTTCATTTTCCTCCAAACACAGAATTGCAATCATCGCAGATCGTTATTATTTTACCTTAACTTTTTCATTTTTTATATTCATCTATTTTTTAATTTCTCACTCGTTTTCTTTTATTATTCATTATTTTTTCATTTCGCAAATATAATTTTTTTTGTTGAATTTTACAAACCAAATGAATAAGATTGAATAATTGCAATACAACAAATGGTTCGTTAGAATTAAAACTTTTTGTCCTTGAAAGAAAAATAGTTTAATTTTGCCCTTCAAAAAGTAATAATAAGTGATTAATTATTACGGAGCAAATTGTTAATTAACAGGCGAGTAAAAGTTCGTAACAATTCGTTAAAAAAACAA
This sequence comes from Trissolcus japonicus, assembly GCA_030522925.1. Classification (NCBI taxonomy): domain Eukaryota; kingdom Metazoa; phylum Arthropoda; class Insecta; order Hymenoptera; family Scelionidae; genus Trissolcus; species Trissolcus japonicus. The sequence continues at coordinate 185,530 of JAPYZS010000356.1, read as the reverse complement.
TGAATGTTAAAATAATGCTTCGTTCCAGGAAAAACATGAAAGTGACTTTAATACCCGTAGTAATAGTAATGGTAGTAGTAATAGTAATAGTAAAGACTGTCATTGTTAAGAAAATCGGAAGAAAGGAATTCTTGTTATTCGCTCGATTCAAAGGGAAAATCTTTCCCAAGAATCGATCTACGAGGAGAGGGCGCAATGAAAGGGGAGAAGTAGAAGAAGAGGGATGGATCTTGTATTGGAAATGTTCAAACTGAAGAAACATTTGAAATTCATATACGATTTTATCTGTCATTTTAAAATCACCTTTTCAGCTTAAAAATTTGAACATTAAAAAATACCAAACAAAAAATTAAAAAAATTTAAAATCAATTGATAAATTATTATTTTTCATTTTTTAACATAAATTTGTTTTTAAAAATCATGAAATAATTTTGAATTGAATGAATGTTGTATAAATTTTGAAATGGAATAGAGGTAGGGTAAGTAGGGAAGGAAAAAAAAGTGTAGGACCGTTTTATGAGTGGAAGTGCACCTGTTTTTGTGCTGTCTGAAGCATATGGAGAGGAGCGACAAAGTTTATCCATTGTGTTAACAACTCTTGACAAAGCAAAGGGGGAATATGTATATGAAAGATGTTCTTACCGGTAGTATCGAACATATTTGCAGGCTCTCAGAGACCGGGATGAGCTCGCATCGCGGACCACTTGATCTGTTATTGCTATCTCGTAGCTCAGAGGAAAAGGCTCGCTATGGCGATGCTCACGTTGTCGAGACACATCTTTTGTGTTTACTATGCGCGGCCTCAGAAGCCAGACGCCGCAGACTCTTCCGCGATCCGCATCTCTCACGCACACCTCACACACTTCTTTACTTTACAACTCTCCTCTCCTACTACCAACCTTTCCCTCCAAAATCCCTAGAGATCTATCTTTTTTTTATCGATCTAGATTCATCATTAGTTACTATTTTCAATCAATACAATCAATAATTATAACAAACAATAATAATTATTTGATTTCGTCATTTCATTTTTATTAATAAAAAAAAAAAAAAATGACATTTTTTCAATGTTTGATTTGGACGAGATTTATTATTCAATTGATTAGGTAAAAATATTTAGTACATTGTTTAAACTTTCTATTATTCTAATTTTGGAAAACATATTTTTGATGCAACACCAATAATTTAAGTTTGAAAAGATAATTTGCACTTGAAATTCACAGGCTGGGCTCTTGATTTATTTCTGTGATTGAAAGCGAGATAAATTAAGAGCCAAAGTCTCGGTGCGTTTTGTTCCAACATAACGAAGCATAAACTTTGATTGAAATTAATCACAAGGAGTACCGAAATAGCGGGCGTTACTTTTACACCCTATGAGATATTCGGGATCGTGCGTGGAATATATTCACAACTCGTTTTCAAGGTTGGGCAATAGCATAAAATGCTAACCGAAAAAAGGAAACCCTTGCGGCTATAAAAAGGTTCTTCGCAAATCTCGCTGGACCATTTGCTAATGGTCCCGTCCATCTGCGAATTTTTCAGCCATCGAAAGAGGTCAATCGATCAAACGGCCCGCTCACATGTTTTGTCCTATTTTTTATTCAATTATGTAACTTTAACCAAATATTTTCTTTTTCTTTTTTTTCAGATAAAAAATCGTGATTTTTCATCCTTGACGAAAAACTAAAGAAACGATCAGAATGTCATCGCTTGGGACGTTGCATGACTTCTAATTACAGTTATTTCATCCTTCTTTAAGTTTTGCGATCAAACCTTTTAGTGCATCCGTAATTATGCTCTTCTCAATTACTTTTTCCCTTGTTTCGCCTCTTTACTGCATTCTTAGCACATGAATCAACTGGAATTGAGGTATTTTCCAGAGGATCTTCATATTTTCAAACAGTTTAATTTCTCGATCACACAATTAATCTTTCTTTAATTTGTATTTTTTCTACTACACGGAAAAAAAAGTAAGTGAATTTTATTTGCATAGCATATGATTAATTTGGGTGCAAGTATTTTTCTAATAATTTTAAGTAAAGTTCATTTAATTTACAAAGGAAATTCACTTGCTGAAATGCAAGTGATTTTTTCTTGCTTTGGCAAGTAAAATTCACTTACTTTTTTACTAAAACAACAAATTTTGAAACATTTAAAAATGTGAAAATTCACTTTTTCATAAAAAATTGATTTATTATATATGAAAATAATTTTACTTCATAATAAAATTAATGAAACAATTGGAAAATTTGAACAAAATTGTTTTACTCAGGACTGTTCTGAATATACATTGAAAAAATTGTTTTGCAATTTTATTTAATTTTTTTTAAACTTGCCCCGCGGCATCGAGAACTATATTCCTGTTTTTCAAGTTCCATAAGTAGACAAAGTGTTTGTGAGAAGGTAGAGTCAATGAATTGCATTCATGAAAAGCAAGTAAACACACGTCTCATTCGTAGTTCTGGATGAGCTTTTGCAATGACGTCATTGCAATTGTCACATTTTCAAAGCTAAACTACAATATGTTTCATCTTATTTAAAAAATTGTTTGAAATCTTTTTTACTTTCAAATTAATGGTGCGATCTATTTTAACTCTCACGTTCGACCTCAATAGTCATGAAAATTTTCGGATTGCTCTAAAAATGGACAAGTTATTTCCCCATGACGAATATATAGTTTAGATGGATTAGATTTCGCTCTTCTTTGTTCTATATTACTCATCGCTGCGGGGCAGTTTTTCAAACATAACATTTTTTATCAATGACACATTTTTGAACAGATGATCTTGCACTTTTTGTTTAGTTTTATTTAAATCTCCGATTCACCGAACTTTATTTTTATATTTAATATGGATAGAGACCAACTAAATTAAATTGGCGTTAAACTTTTTGATATCAAAATATTACGAAATTTATGTTAGTAATAAGTCAAAAGGAAGATATGTTCTTAGTTGAGCATAAAAACATGAATATTAACGTTTTATAAGTACAAAACCGAGATCACAATCTGAATAATTGATTCCTAGAAAAAAAATAAATAAATGAAGTGAGAAAAATAATTGAAACCAATCTGGAATGATTAAAAGTAAACAATCAAATCAACAAACATTACTGGGCAATGCCAAGAGAACGTATCTAACCAGTGGCGCCGTATCAAAAGATTATTCAATGTACACACGCGAAGTGGAGCTCATCCTCCGGCAGTTTGCTCCAATCTCTCAAGAGTGTTGCTTCTCGTGATAGTTCGCGAGGAGACGCCTTCGCTTATTTAATTGCCAAACGACTGCAAAAGCAATCGGTCTTATTTTTTCCATAAACAATTCACTTTTCTTAACGGAAATTCTCATTTAATTAAATAACAACCAAAATTAATTGCATAAAAATGTTTATACAATTTTTAAAATAGTACAACAAGTTGAAACATTGATTAGTGGACAATACATTCGAATGCAGCTGCATCCCAGCCATTTTTTGGAATCATTGTGATGCGGAAGGATAAACTGTGCCGGAATAGCAGCTGAACCTTGAATTTTGCAAACACTTGTCGTCCATTCGTTGATGATCATGCACGTGAAAGTGGGAACAGGAACGTGAGTGCGACGTTCGAGGACCCCACAGAAGGTCCTTTTGAGATTTGTCTGCTTAGAAACACCGCTTTATCGGGCGTTCAGCTCACCGCTTGTTCAACAAGCGATTCTGTTTCACTGTTTTGCCCACACAGGTAATTTCAATTCAAAAATTTGGCCATTCAAATATTTTTTCCTCAAACACTTACAATTATTTTTTAAAGAAAAAAGTTCAAATATTGTCATCGTAGTGAAAAAGTAAATAAAATTGTGTAAGTTGGAAAATTTGATAGGAGAAAGGAAAAAAAAATGTTGGACGTTACTATCATCAATCAGAGATAAATTCAAACGATGAATTCATACTATGTCAACATCTAGAGTGAAGATTAATAAATTTCAAGAGTTTGTTAAGTCAGTGTGAAAAGGAAGAATTCTCTTGCTACAAAGTGTGTTATCATTATTGAAAATATACTAAATCTGAAAACAAAATTTGCTCTGTTATATTACCAGCGTCGAATAGATCAGCATCTTTTGTGAATTCAGAATGCAAAACAGTCTAATGTTTCATTTTTTTCTAGATTCAAATTTTAAAAATAAGAAAAATTGTATACATTTTTTAAAAGTTGTACAAAAAAATGAATTTCATAAAAGACGATCATGTTTCAAAAATAAAATTTTATTTACTGTTAAATGAAATGTGAATGAATAAAAATGTGTCGAAAAATTGAATATAAAAAGCTCGGCATAACTTAATTAACTAAATAATAAGCAAAACATAAAATCCATAATCCAGTCGCAATATCTCGATAAAGTTCAAACGATAAATTATCAGCTCGGTGATATCTCGCTGATTGCACTCTGAAAAATTGAGATAAAAGACATTTTTATAACGCGCACACAAGTCCGTGTCAATCAAACTGATAAAACTTTGTATAAAAACTTGGACAGATGCGACAATGACGACGATGACAGAAGAAGACAACAAAAGCTCATTGATGCGCCAGAAGCTGCGTGGCAAGAAAGTGGACACTGAGGAGAACCGCTCGTTCATCAACATCTCGCGTGAAAATTTGTGCATCTCAAATTCCGACATCGAGCAGGGGTTCAATAAGAGCCGCTTCAGGATTAATCGGAGCACGCTTTTAAGCTTGTTCGCGTTGCTCTTTGCGACGGTCTGCGTAGCAATTGAAATTTGCAAATTTCAGCAGGTGCTTGCCAACGCGAAAGATATTCGCATTTTAAGGCGAGACGTTGACACGTTGAAACACAGATTTTTGGGGAAAGATTTGTTGGATGAACTCAAAGCTTTTGAGGAACAGGTAATTTTTTAGTATATCAATTTCGCATTAATTTATTCATTCATTTTAATTTAATTTTTTTAATTTTTCGAGCAAGAAAAGAATTTTGAAAACAATTGGGAAATAATTTGTTCCCAAATATTGTTCGGTTAGGAAGTTTATTGGCGAAAAGAAAAATAAAATTGGTTTTCTTTAGACCTGGAAAAAAATTGTAACATTATTTTTCTAATCATCCAACGCAACACCTAATTGAACGAACCAAATTACTAAACGTTTTAACTATTTCTGTGAACTCGTTGCAACTCGTAAATGCAATTGAAATAATTTCTACTTCAAAGTTGAGTGATCAAATTATAAGTAGGTTTCTTAGTTTGATGGAATTATATATCCGCTCTTTCTTTGTTATTTTTGTTCATTAATAAAATTTTTTCATTTCAAATTGCTAATGGTAGGAAGCTAAGAGAGAAACGTAATGTTAAAAAATCTTGATCAATTAAACAAATTGCTTTATTGGACGAATCGAATATGATTTTAGCTTTACACGGAAGACGGCAAAGAAATTCCTAATGCGAACACAGACGACCTAGATGACGATTACGATTCGAATTACGACGAGGATTACTCGGAAGATTACTCGAGCGGATCAGGAAATGGATTGCAGAATCGTCCTAACTTCTCCGCGGGTTCAGACAAGGACCTGAAAGAAACCCTGAAAGCGCTGTACGCGGCAGAGGCTAAAAGAGGTGAAGAGTTTGAGAAAAACGTTCGCGAAAGTCGTAAGAATATCGAGCGCGAACGACTTTTGAAGGAAACGCGCGATCATTACAAGACAAAATTGGAAAATGAGACTCATACGACGAAAAAACGCTCGGTGGACCAAGAGGAACATGTGATTTTAACGCCGCATTTGTACAATCAAACTGAGAACGTCGGTGAACACAGGTATTTTTTTTTTTTTTTTCTATTATTATTATTACTTCAAATCGTGTTTCAAAAAAGTAAACATTTCAATTAATTTCAAGTTGTTGAAAAATAAAATTTTTGCAGGTCAGAAGAATTCAAAGAAAAACACCATCACAAGAAATATTTACCAACGATCCAAGAGCCACATACTTATCTCACGTCATTACTCGACATGATGAAAACTGAGCATAAGGAGGGCTTCCAAACAGATGACACATTTGTGACTGAGAAAATAAACAATAATAGAAAAATATCAAACAAGAAGAAAAAACCGCAGGTAAACAGCATGAATTATTTAATTTCAGTTTTCATAGAAATGATCGTTGAGGAAAATGATTTTTTTTATATATTTGGTATTATTAGAAACAAAATGTTTTTTATGTTCAGACTAATGAGTTAAGTTTGAGACTACAACGACGTGAGATGTCAACACCTCGGCATCTGCGTGCCTCAAAGCAAGTATTTGCCGTGCACTATGAAGCAGACAGCACTCTATTTTCAAGTGAAGACGAGCACACAGGAAACGGTCGGGCAAAGCATAATGCAGGAGTTTTTAAGGCCTGGCGACCAAGCAGCTGGGTTCAGGAATTTAATATAAACAATCATTTTACTCTCAACGATGGCAGGGTGACAGTTCACGAGCCTGGGCTATATTTAGCTTACGCGCAGATACATTATTTAGATGAACATGACGAGAATGGATTCCACATGTTGGTCAATGGAAGACCAATTTTCCAGTGTATGGTAAGTTTTTCTTTTTTACTCAATCTTTCTATATCTTTGCATTGTTTTCAAAAATAAAATAAATAAACATTCAGTGGCACAGGATTTGTTTATTTAGAATATAAATTACATTTGCAGCTTTACAGTCCTGGATTCGGTCACAAGAGCAGGTCCTGTTTTTCATCTCAAATCACAGTTCTTAAATCAGGAGACCACATTGTTCTAAGAGACGTTGGATCTGCCAGGTACACTCTTTTCCAAAGAGACAAAAGCTTCTTCGGTCTCGTTAAACTCGCGGATATTCGACAGCCCCAAAGAAATCAGTTCCAATCATCATCATCATCAGTTTAGTAAAATTAATCAAGACATTAGACTCGTATAATTCGTTTTTTACACGAATAATTTTTTTTACCTTATACTTAAGAGGCTACAAGTATTATTTGAAATTAGCTACTGTCATCCGATCGTATTTGAGAAATAATTTAAGTTGTAAAGTTGATCTAAGATAATTTATAATGAACAAAAATGTATCCAAGAGCTTCGTTGAGCGGCGTACCAATAATTTCGTTGAGCACTAGTCTGCCATAAACAATGACTAAGAAGATTTAGTGATCTCAAACTAAACGAAATGAACAATAATATAACCACTCCAATCGGTTCGTTTGTTTCAATTGCGAACCATCAGGCATTTGTAAATAATGAATTTTGATAGCTTATTAAAAAATGTTAGTGATAAGATTTAGAACTTTATTAATTGTTACCACAATTTACGATTGCTTTTCGCAGTCCAAATACAGTTGCGCTTTTCTGCTGTTTATTGAGAGAAGTTCTCCAGGATAGTTCATAAGATCGACTATGTAATTAGATCGTAATAGTTTTTTAGGTAACAATTTTGTGGCGGACTTTTCAGTGCAATCGTAAATCTGTCAAGAATAAAAAAACCTTTAACCATTATACTAATTGAAGTGTCAAATTGATTTTTACCTGCGGGACTGATATTTCTATCCAAGCCTTGCAAAATTGGTTACGCACAAGAGCCGCTGGAAGCAAAACTCGATCGGCCAATACTTTGTAGAGCAAAGCTCGTTCAAAATGCGACCCAATTTTAACTCTCCCAAGTGGGATCACGTTTCTCTTGATATGCTGTTTGATTACTTTCAAGTGTTTGTTTGTGCAATGGTTAATGCATTCGTCAGGTTGGATGTCTTCGGACATCTGACGAATTACAAATTCTGCAATAATTTTAGCCCTCGAAACTATTTTACTAATATCAATCAACTCACACGACTCGTCAAGTTGTGCATAACTACAAATTAAATTTAAAATTAAAATTTCTCTTGCGACAATAAAAAAATTCATCTCGGAATTTAGTTCTAAATTAATCTTGTTGTTTTTTCTTTTTGCTATCAATTAAAAATATATATTTACATGTTTTGATTTGCCTCTGATTCTGAAATAAGACACTTGATTGTGCTAACGTATTTGCATAAATCAAGATCAGCTTCCATGTGGCCGTATTTGAGCTCCAATAGAGACTCGAGTTCTTCTGTGGTTAAAGTGATACCTTTTGTAAGACTTTCTCTTTTTAGAGCATTTCTGACATCTGCGCAGTACAATTTACATAAGCAGAAGTAACGCATTAAACTATTTGCATTTAATTAATTCAGAGCAATTTATTATACCATCGATCTCATTCAATTCGTATCCATTGTCTATATTTTTCCCTGAAAAGTTGACGACATATATTGCTTCAACGGGGCACATTTTCATTTTGAAAAATTCTTCTAAATCTGGAAATCTGATTAATAAAAAGACGAATTAAGGAGGTTGGTGCACGCAATTCTTAAACATAAAACAGTAATAAAAGACGTGGGAATCTTATCGGAGCTACGGAATTGAAACATAGAATTTAATGAAAATTTCATGAGACATAAAGAAAAAAATCAGAAACACAAACATCATCTATGCATCTAGAAAATTCACTCGCTGCAAATAATTGCAACAATTGTAATATTTAAAAAAAATTAATTTAAGAAATGTAATGCCATCTAGTATCAACATTATGATTTGATATTATTTCTTGACGATGAATATTTTTTAAATATTCATAACACATCAATCATTGCTAATATTCATTTTTTATGATTGTCCCATGAAAACATCATATCCGAACGTCCTTATAATGAGATAAGTATACTATAGCTAGAGAGCTATAGCTTCAAAAATAATAAAACACATGAATATTTTAGAAATTCAAAAATATTTTAGACGTAAACTAACGGGCAAGTTGTACGACGCATTGCATAAAATCCGTTTTCTGTGACATCTTGGAACGTTAGACGACCGCTGTAAGCAAATTTTGATGGCAAATGTGAGTTGAGTAACGCTTCGATACAACTATCCCAAAGAGGTATAACTCTGGCTGGAGATCTATTTTGAAGCATACTAAAATTTTTTTGTCATATCATTACTATCACTTGACTTTGATAATTATTTAGAAACTTGATTTTTAATTGAAAAATAAAAATAATCATTCGTTGAAATGAAAGATCCTTACTATATCAAACAGCCGCTTTTTAGGAAACAATCTGCAACGGTTTTATTTCCACAAAGCTGCGTTATTAATTTCACGGCTTCGTTTTTGACAGGCAAAGAATGTAAGTCTCCCTTGATCAAATTGAACAACCTGTTAATCTGTGGTATTATCGACTTGAAAATGGTATCATCATTCTTCCCCGTCTCCTTGAGCAAATTAGAAATAACGTTGCAACATAACATTTTCAATTCGTCCGCTGAAGTTCTTCTGGACTGAAAAATCAATTCCGTCTTTTATTTACTATTGAAATTTAGATCTTTCATTCATAAACTTACATCAAATGTTGAGCATAAAATATTTATATATTCATCAACCGGAAATTCGCGCAGTTCATTGTAAGATATAAGAATATCAATTATCCGCACGCAAATTATTTGAATTTCTAGTGGAGCTTCTTCTATTATTTCCCGCATTAATATCTTAATAAAATTCGATAAATTGGAAACAGTTGAAAAAAGATTTTTTACCTCATAATAATTTCTATATGTAATGTCTTACTTTCAGACCTACAGCTTTTTCACAGTTTTTAATATCAAAGCTAATTAATTGTTCGATAGCTAATAATGCTGATTTTCGTTGGTTCCATTCCAAAGTATGATCTTTCACTATTTCTAAACAATAACAAAACTATTAGTTTAATTAATAAATTTAGACAACAACGAAAATATTAAATTAAACAATATTGGACTAATAAATTGCAGTAGTATGCGATTAACAAATTTCAACCTAACAAGTACTGAATGACATTTTTTTCAGTAAAATCTTTCGCAGCCAAATGGTAAAGACTCATCTGAGCAATCCCATTACTAATAGTCACGTAGTTCCCTCTCTGTTGTTTATCTTGTACCAGTGTTAATAAATGATCAACGAATTCACAAAAGTACAATAACTAAAACAAATTGTTTAAATAAAATGAAAAATCAGCGTCAAGTATTAGTATCTTATAAGGCCGTTCTAAATCTTGGCTCATAAATATAACAGAAGATTTTAGCAGATGGAATTCAAAGCCACAAGAGTTATGCAAATTTACTTTGACCCCCTGACGTGTCTTTGTCAGGGAAACGAGAACGCTCAGAGTCGCTGTGTAAAGTTTATTCGTGTCGGTATCTTCAATGTACTTTAACAGTTTTTGAACTCCTCCATTAAAAACAATCAGTTCTGCGGTTTTTTTATTCTCACTTGATATCGATATTATTTCAAGGACTCTGTTATGAAGATCTTTCCATTGGTCAATCTAAAATTCAGAAATTTACATTAAACGAAAAATATACATTTTTGTTATACATTTTTTTGGTTTGAATAATAATAATAATAATAATAATAATAATAATAATAATAATAATAGTGAAGTACTTCAAGTAAATTAAATAATTGATCCAGTCCTTCAGTTTTACGAAACATTTCATGTATCGTGTCATCGGTCGTTTTTTCTAACAAGCATTTAATAACGTCCAGAGCCAATTCTTGAATCACCCGATAAGGCTCGTTCAAAAGATCGTACAAAATTGTGAACGAAAAATCCTAATGATAAAATAGAAAAATGGTTCGAAAAATAAAAATTCATTAGAATAAAATGATTTAGCCTTAAAATTTGACAACAGAACCTTGCAATTTACAACGACGTTTATCATGAACGGGTTTCGTATCAAGTTGTAAATGATCTCAATTGAATTTCTTTTAACGTCCGGATCGGTTGATTTCATCAAATCAAATAAATAGTTAATGTCCAATGTGTCTGCCAATTGTTCGACCCCGAACAGGTCTTTAGTAAGTTCTGCAAGGATCCGAGTAGAAAATTCTTGCATGAACACATCGGTCTCTTCCGTGATTAATTTGCAAAATCGAGACACGTACAGACTCGATTCCAAAAGATAATTTTTAACATTGAAAATCGATGCCATCTGGGATAACAGTTTCATGGTAAATCTAAATTCAAACATACAAAAAATAAATAAAACTTTCAGGAATAATATTTTTCAATAAATTAAATTTATAAATGAAAATTACCGTCGAGTAAAAACGTCTTCGTGATCCAAAAGAGGCATAACACTATCAAATGTTTGGAGATCAAATAGGGTCTCGAGATTTTCCGCGGCCTTCTCCCCAAACTTTGACAAAGCTGCGGCGGCGGATAAGAGAATCGACTTTTCGTTGCATTTCAGCAGCAAAATTGCCGTGTCGGGATCCCTAATTTCCACATGCAAGGAATCAAATTTGTTTGTCCTCGAGTGTACGCGATCCTCACGGTCTTTCCCGGTCGCTACATACTTCTATAAAATCATCATTTTATTAAAACATTAAAATAAATTGTTTAATCACGTGGAATTAACGCATGAAACACAACTCACTTTGCTGAACTCTTCCATGATTCACCAATTTATGGACAATCACGCATACATATACAAAAAAATTTTTTATTTTTAAAAATGTCAAATTGATGTTCAAATGTTTCATGTTACATTATAATGAATCAAATAAACTAAATATCTCAAATTTGCACGTTTTATTTTTTATTACTCAGAAAATTGAAATTTCACAAATTTTTACATCTGAAATAAATTATCTGTAGTTTCGTTTATACATCAGTGTTAAGGGGGTAGTCCACTGTGGCAGCCTGTAAAATTTGTCGTCATATTCTGGAATTTTTTAAATCTGTATACACAAATAAAGGTTGTTTTTTCAACTTTATTTAGTAAGCCTCGAACTTTATTAAAAAATTTTTTTTCCGCCGGATTGTGTCACTCCTGACGTTGCTGCACCAGGTCGCTTAGAGGGCCTTTCCGTGTACATCGATGATCGGCGTGACGTTTTGCGCTCGTCCGTGACCAGGTAGAATAAAAATTGTTCGATGAGCTTGTTCTGTAGACCATTCCGCTTGGAAATATGTAAGGGATTTGAAAAATATCAATTTTTTAAGAAATAGTGGTCGTTTAAAAATTATAGTCGTTTTTTTTTCAAAAAAATCGGCCAAAAATCGAAATTTTAAAATTTCCAAAACCCCTACATATTTCTATGCGGAATTCATTTCTGAACACGTACGAAAAATTCGCATCGAAATCGGAGGTCACGCGTTAAAGAAATTCGTCACGCTAATTTTAAAAATGTCATTTGAAGAAAAACGCGATGAAAGTTATCGGTACACTTTTTTGGGATTGAACTTTATCAGCATACCTTTAATCAGTAATGCCTGCGCCATACATTTGGCCATTTGCATTTTTTCGTTCAAGTATTTTCGGTACTTTCACATCATTTGGGACCGACCGAGCCACAAGAAATTGTAGTATAAAACGTTTGCCATCGGGTGCGCTCTAAGCGCACTTATACGCTCTCTGAGCGCGCTCACTCAATCGCTTGATTGACTGAAAAAAAAGTTTTTGCCAACCTTAGAACGATATTTTTCTAAAAATAGGCATCCTAAGGGACATTTTAGGCCAAAAAAGCGATTTTTCAAAAATCTACCTTGGACTACCCCCTTAAATTATACCGTTGGTGTGTATACATGAGTGTGTACTTGAACAAACGGACGAAGTTTAACTTGAAAATATCCCCGTGCAGATATATCCGACGCGACAGTTGTTTTAGCGTCTGAATTACGTTGGTTTGGCAGACGTCGGTAGCCAACGTAGTATCGACATTGATATAGTATAACAAAACCGTGGTTGGTTCGAGGTATTCAACCGACGTAACTAAACGTCGTTGGTTTGATGTAAATCCAACGTTGAAACTACGCAGACGTCATTAGTATACGCCGGGAAGTGTTACATGCCAAAATTTGAACGACGTCAGAACGACTTTGACTGACATCAAACCAACTGAACATTTCTGCTCGGGTTAATTTAGTTCCAAAAAAAGCTGCACTATTCTTATTGTTGATGAACAATTACAGAAATACTATCATTTCAGATATATCTTTGTTATCAAAAACTTATATCGATATACTCTTACAATCTGAGTAAAAACATTGAAAAACATTGACTTTTTGGACGGTAAAAGCGATAGGTATTTAGTAGAACAAAACTTGAAGCACTATTTTGTGAGTTTGTTTATTGAGAGTGTGATAATTTTGACACTAAGAACAAATTCTATTTTGTGTATTGCGCATCGTGACACATTGAATATAAAAACATTGTTCCGATAATATGTAACCGCATTATTGTGCAAGATATTACGCCGAGATCAGAGATTTGCAACGAACTGACATTTGTACTCATCGTTCCAAAATAAGAAGTATACGAATAAAACAATAATTCGTTGCTGCATGTTAATGCTGTTGATTAAAATAATTATACTATATCTATCGTTTTATAATGTCAAACATCATATAAAATATATCGCACATTATTAATTAACCTAAACTTAAAATTTAAAGCGTTGAAATATTTACAAGGTAGTATCTTTATAAAATACTTTGTTGTTAACTGGACGGATAATTGACTCGTGAGAAAAACATTGCAATGGCAGTGCGAACGTCTATCACTATCACGATTTCTCACTCGATAAAAACTGTACAAGCTCAATTAATGTACAATGTACGTTGATTCGTTTTTACGAATCTCGAAAAATATATATATATAAATAATTTTGTTCGTCGTTAAGGCACAACAGTTGAAATTTCAAAAGATAATACTTCTCAGCGGCAAAAACGGAAGATAGTCATTATAAAACATTTTTGTACAAAAATACGATAAAATATAACAATTAAAACGTCGAAAGAAAAAGAAAACGATAAAAAAAATAGGAATGTACAACAATATAAAATTTGTCTAAAATATAAAATAATTGAAAGACCTCTAGACGGCTGTTTGAGGAATGCCTTGAATTATGTGTGTTTTGGTTTTTGGCAAAGACGTTTGACTCGAAGCTTTGCTTATTTTCGTATTCCCATTAGGAGAGGTGCTGACAAAACCTTCCGATCGCATATCTTTAAGCGACACGTTCGAGTTGCTGCGAAGTGACGGAGTAGAGCTGAATTTGCGATTCTGCGCGAGCCTGTCTTGGAGTCGAGAATCGTTTTGTCGGGTATGCCTCATCCTTGGAGGCATATCCCGATATTCGTAAACGTTTTCTTTCGATGCTGGATTTATATTCTCGATTCCCTCCGACGGCTCATCGTCTCGTACCATCAGGATATCTCCGCTATAGTAGTGGTCTGACTCTCTGTAAATTATTTAAACAACTCTATTACTCATTTATTTTTCTGCATGTTTATTACTATTTTTGTTTCCTAAATTTGATTAAATTGTATTTCATTGTTTTGTGATTTGCTAAGCTGTGCTGTTGTAAGTAAATTCATCGATCATTATGAAACAAAAATTACCTGCATACTTTTCAGCTTCTTTCGCTTTGCTTGCGATTAAAATTGATCAGAAATGTTAGTAAGCTTAATTTTAAAAAACTGTCATTTTGTATATGTAATAAGTAATTAATATAAATTGGAAACCAAATTTTCACGTGCACTACCGCATCCCCTGGCTGACACCGTTGAATCAGTAGTAACAGTAGATGCCGTTTGGTTTACCTTTGCTTACCTTTTGGCATTACGCCACAGCATGCAGCAAACTGTTGATAGAACGACCAGAAGTAAGCATAGGGCTGAGACCGACCAGAACGCTATTTGCAGTGGTTGCTTTGGTTCCCACCAATACTGTAATAAAAAAAGCAATGAAACAAAATGAACCACTAATCACTTCAATTTATTCCAATAATTGTTTGGTGAAAATATTACTTCTAAATCAGGAGGATATATTGGAATTAAACGTCCTACTACTGTAGGCAAGTAATTTGTCCAAAAGGCACTTTCCGTTTGACGGTAGTTCATTCTGATTGAACTGTTGTATGTTGTATTTATGTTGAGATAACGCAATTCTCCTAGCGTTGCCAGTTCGAAGTGGAGACCCAAAATTTGAGTTGGCGATGGATTTCTAATAATGAATGAAGAAATAATGAATGAAAGACAATACAATTGAATTAAATGCGAGATTGACATTTACCCGTGTTTTGCAAAATTTGAATAAGCTTTCATGAAGAAGTGACTCATGTTTCTGTCGCTGTCCGTCCACATGTCTCTTTCAAATTTCATCTGGGGTGGAAAGAATTCTGCAATTCACAGTAAATAAAGTTTAAACGTCAAATCTCATCATCTTCTGAAAACAATACAAATGGAATACATTTTCTACAAATGAGAGAAAAATACTCACCGACATCCATAAACGGTGCTCCTGTTAGCAAATAGTGTTCGGTATCGTGAGGAACACGCCTCCATTGTGGGTAATTAAAAGCCTCAATTGTTGTGTTCAAAACGTATAAATAAACCGGAACGTTTTGATCAACAAGCAGTTTAGCAATTTTGTCAAACGGCGCAACATAAAGGAAGTCAGATAGAAGCTAAATAATAATTAAAGGAAACAAATTAGTAAATCATCCTAAATAAAGTAACAAGAACGTATCATAAAATAAATTCTTACATTGATATATTGGTCGCGTACTAGGGTGATATTCGATGGATCTGGCCAGTGCGTGTACATGTATTTTACAGCCTCATATGATCCATTCAGATTGAGTGTATAATTATAACGTAACACCAGTTCGCGCACTTTTTGATCGAACATTGCAGGAGTAAACTCATAATTTCTTTTTTGTAAGGTTTCATTGTTATCTGTAAATTTCATTTGAAAGCTTGTAAAATTGAACGTTCTCACCATGACAATGTAAATTATCAATAACAAAAAATAAACCAACAAATCAATTAATAAAAAATGGCATACACAAAATAGATGCAGCTTCCTGCGTGGTAACTCCAGCCATGTACATCAAGTCTCTTCGGAATTTGCCTTTTTTTATGGCTTCTTCAGGTTTCTCTGTGAAAAAGTGCCAGTCAGCGGCATGCCAATCATTGTACCAATTATCAGGCGGAACTCTGAAGTTGGAATCCATCACTGGCGCCCATGGGAAAAATCCCACGTGTGGTTGAAACTCAGGATTTCCAAGTTCAGCAAAGTTGCGACTGACCAAACATTGTACCAATTTCCAACTGCTGTCAATTGGACAGCCAAGCATCGATGCATAGACCTTGGACGTGTTTTGTGCACGATACTTGTCAAAGACAAGTGCCCAGTCTGATACAGCCGAACCTGACTGAGCTATCACTTTAGACACAAAGTCTCGTGTTCTGAAACAAGTATCGATTCATTAATTTATATTTTTTTGATATAATTTTCGTATAGTTTGAATTCCAGTGAGAATAAAAAATGATACCTTGGAGCAACCATCAAAAGTCCAGCACTCGCAGCACCAGCGCCAGGGCCAAAAAGAGTGATAGAGTTAGGATCGCCGTTAAAATTTTTAATGTTGTCATGGACCCATCTCAAGGCCATCGCCATATCCAAAATTCCATAATTGCCTGGACTATTTTCATCTGCAGTGCTCAAAAATCCTACAATAAAAATTAAATTTATTAAACAATCTCATCAAACAATCATATATCCGATATAAAAATTTAGATGTTATGGCTACCCAAGACGCCAAGACGATAGTTGAAAGAAACAACGACGACGTCATAAAATGCTGCCAGCATGTGTGCAGGGAATAAATTACTCGCCCCATGAGTAAAATCCCCACCGTGAATATATACCATTACAGAGTACAATTTTGCTCGTCCCGCATCCACCTAAAATACATCAAATGGTATGTTCAACAACCTTACAATCAATTAATTAATTAATTAATTAATTAAATACTTTAAATTTCTTTCAAATTAAACATTTGTTTGATCGTTTACATTTGGACTGAATACGTTGAGATACAAACAATCCTCGTCAACATCTCTGATTCCATTATTAGCTCCAGTGAACCTGATCGGTTGAGGACAAGCAGGTCCCCAATCCACTGCTTGCAACAGTTGCCAGCCTCTGAAACAAAAAACCATATATTTCAACTCGGTTGCTTTTTCCGGCGGTTATAAATATATGTAACTGTAAACCATGGACTTTGATTGTGTAACATAAGAATCATCATGCAAGTTGAACAGAACGTAGAAATGAAACGAATCAACACATCTGTGTGACCGGAAACGTGGTAAGTGATGTGTGTCAGAAATGATCATTCATGGAGGAAAAACCTGTGCGGTCTTGGTGGTTTGAAACGTCCTTCCTTGCCAGGTGGCATTGCGTATGGGATACCCAGGAACACGTTCACGGATTTTGTCACTCGTTCGACTACGGTGCTCCAAGGTCGGTGTCGGGCGGTCGGGTCGTCGTACAAGTAAACTTTGAACCCTTGCACTCGGCCTTGAAATGTATCCACGTTCACATCTCGGTCCAAATTTTTTGAATCGGTACGCTCCTTCCCTTGCAGATCTTTTCGCCATCGTCCAAGAACACCCGGAAGTGGAATATATTCTCGTTCCTTAAAACGACAAATAAATCAAACCATTTTGAAATTATGAAACAACTTCTTTTTTAATTTCTTCTTTTTGGTCAATAGATAATTTTTGGAATTTGAAAATATTCAAAATTGTGACTTTAATATTGAAATATTATTTTCCCGATCTTAAGTAGTGCGTTCTTTTTTCTCATTTAATTATATCATTTTCGAGAGTAATTGAGTAATTGAAACATTCCATAAAGTTGTCAACTGAAAATATTATCAACACGAAAGTGCTAATTTCATTCAGGGGAGTTAAATATTTTATACTAAGATGCATTACAAAATAACATAGAAAAAAGTGTAAATGTATCATGATTTGTTTGAAATAATTCATTCAGAAAAGATTTTTCTGATTATATAAACCTCCACAATTATGAAAAATAATTATAAAGTTGATTCGGCATTTTAAAATTGAATTTACATAGTCTAATACTCAACATTTTTTCATGTAGGAAATACTTTTTTCATGGTAGTTTTTTTTTTTTTTTCTTCTTCAAAGTTCAAACTAAGTAGAGTAAATCAATATATGAAAAGTTCAATTGAACTACTTACGAAAAAAAGAACAAAATGAAATGAAAATTTGACTTGTTCTATAAACTGGATGAATTTTTATCTTGATTATTTTCTCTGATAAGATATACCCAATCAAACGTACATCCCATTTCTATCAACACTATCTTCAATTTAGCAATTACACATCCTACCTCCGAAGCATAAACTCATAAATGTCCGAGATAAAAAAATAATGACAACATCATTTGCATCTCCTCAACGCATTACTCCGACTTTTAATAATTACAACTTGCAAAATGGGGAACATAATCCACGAGAATACACGAACAGTAACACTTTTTATAATAGTTGAGCACGTAATTACGAAACAGTTCATTCATGATTCATGGCACTTACTCACACATACTAACCACTCGATGATTAAAAGAAAAAAGAAAAAAGAAGAGGAGCAAGTGACAATGTTAAACCGATGGGATGAACAGTGACAGCGGGATTCAAAATAATGACACCATTAAAGTATGTCACGGATTATGTCAAGCGTGTGCACACGCCTTCTGCTAATTTGTCAAAAGTTGTTTGTCAAGAGTCAAGTTGTTTTTGAAAAAAATTTGTTTACAATTACACACGTTTGTTCACATATGATGAACAATTAGAAAAGAAAACTTAATTTACATTCTAAACAAGAGCAAACGTTGGGCGGTGAAGGTGTAGAAAACTGAGAGGCGTGACACAAAGAAAGAATTTGTTTGTGATATTTTGGAGGAATTACATCGTATCTGTGATCGGGATGCCTGTTGGAACCTCTGTTATAGGGATCGAATCCGGTGGGCTCCCATCCATAGGTCCTGCCCTTGTAAATATATGTGCGAAAACCACCTGCGTTGGCCGGCGGCACGAAGACGCCGTCACGATTGTACTGTCGCTCGCCGTAGCGATTGTTGTCATCATCGTAGGCACTGGCGATTGAAAACAATTGCAAAAGCACAAAGATAAAACTGGCGGTTTGCGTCGCGAGCAAAATGTGTACGCGACGCGCGGCCATTTTGCCGCGTACTGTCTGTTACTGCCTCTTCACCCACGACTCACAGGCGACGGTTTCGCTCTCGGCGCTGCGCGGCTACACACTCTGTAGGCGCTCACGTATCTTTCAATAAAAGGGAAAGGGACCTCGAATACAACGCGGTTGCCTTGCCCGTCCCCCGTCCGTACCGCTTTCAATCGAGAATGTTATTTTATATCCACACTTTTTTTTACATTATCAAGAGAGAAGAAAATTAAAACAACTTGGCTCTGTAACGGTATATCCGATGTTGTACTTCTTTTGAAATTATATAAAACGTGATTCTGTTTTGAAAGTATTTAAATTAAAAGTGATATTAGGATAGGAATAATTTTTTGTGAATCTAAAATAAATGCGTATTATGAATTAAATTCAATTTTTAAATAAAATTGTTGTTATATTTTCTTAAATGTTAAACTTATTCGAACTTTTGTATTAAATTTTTGATGAATATAGTCTCTCTATGAACCGTTTTTTGGTTTCATTTTTTGGAAATAATTTTTGTAAACAAAGTTAAAATTAATATAATATTCTTTAATTTCAGTCCGGTTTTTGTCATATTCAATAGTTAGACCACTTTATTCAATTGTAGGACACCCAGAACAGTGGTACAATTATTATGACTTGATACATGTTAAAGCAAGTAATTTTCTTAACAGATTCAATTATCACTTATGTTATTGACCATTTAGTTAGTAGTCAAAAGTTATATGTGAGACATGACACAAAATGTTAAACCTGTTAAAATTATTTTCATTTTGATTTTGGACTTTTTTAAAAAACTGTGCCATCAATAGGCACCTTCTCTTATAGTTAGAGAAACTGTTTCCTACATATGAGAAAGATATGTTCTTTGTGAAATTTTCATCGAAACAATGAAAAAGCTAATTTTTTGGAATACTAGATCAAAATTAAGCTTGTCTTCTTTATTTATTTATTGAAATTTTGTAGAAAAATTGTAATTTTAATTTGTCATTTTTAGTAATAAAGTCACCATCACACTGATACACTTGCACATTGTTACGGTCACATGTAAATTTTTAGAGCATCAAACAAATTACTATTTTTACATAAATTTTATAAGAAATTGATCTTATTTTATACATGACAGCTTAAAGATGAAATAAGCACCAAAAATCGTTTACCTAGATGAAGTCAATTTAATAATTCAATCACCTAAGAACACACTTAAACTTCAACTTCGTAATTTTGTATCACAATGACCCGTACTGCCCCTTGATGAAATGATTCGTTTTCGTCGATGAATTTGTTGAGTCAGTGGAATGTATGAATGCAAATATATTTAAAAAATGCGCTTGCTCAAGTATGTTTCGTTTTTTTCACAGCGAGGTAGCAGGTTGCCTATCTACAGGAACAGAATTCAAAGTGATTTTATTTCTTTCTCTCTTTAAAAATGAAAATTTGCTGCGCAAATCTGCTGTGACATGTTTCTAAAATGTAGTAAAAAATTAAAGTCTATAGAAAATAATAAAAAATTTAAATTACGAACTAGATATAATTTTAAAATTAATAAAAATATCAGTAAAAATTGTTGTCTTTTTTTGAAAAGTCAAAATAAACGTTGCATTATACTTTTTTTGTAGAAAACATTAAAACACAATTATAAACAACATGAATTCTAAAAAGGAACTTGCGCTCAGAAGAATAATAAAAAAGTATCAAGAAAATGTTCGATTTCGGTCCGATATACTTTCAATGCCAAACTTGACTGTTATATGATTTGCAAATTATAACTTTGCCATTTAAAAAGTATATAGAAATCAGAAAAGTTGTGATATTTCGAGTTGTGAATGAAAAGACGTCTACAAAATTTTCCCAATTTTAAATTTAAAACGGACATATGTCAGAATTTCAAAAATATTTCTGAAACAAAATTTCGTCGTGTCAAAAATTACATAAAATAATTATAAAAGTTGTATTAAATGATAATTTAGACTTATTAATGAAATGAAAAAAATAAGCAATACAAAATTTTAATGTCTATATTTAGTTGAATTTTTGTTCTAAAAATGTTATGTTTACTGTTTCGCTAAATCCACCTTAATTCAACACCCGCATTAATTTATTCAATCTTAATTAAATGTTCCTAGCTGTTAAGAGTCTTAACAAATGGGCAAACAATACAGTTTGCACATTTTCACAACTATACGTTCGACCCATTGTCTCTCTGAAATGTCTTCAATAAACCATAAGGATAAGCTCGAGTGATTTTAATAAAGTGAGCGTTGTCGCTTCATTCTTTCGCAGTAGTCACGCTCCAAGTCTCAGGGGTCGGGCCTAAGGGTCACGCGAAAGGGGTCTTCACGACGAAATATTGTGCCCAGTTGAAACTATTTAAAATTGTACTCACAATACGTAACCTATCGACACTATTCATTCAGACAAACAGAACCTGGAGGTCACTTCCTCCAACTCAGTATGTATTCCTCCTTCTGTATTTTGTTATACACATTTTAGAAAAACCTCTTTTATCTTAATCATTGTCTCATTCTTTAAAGAGCGTTTCAATTTAGAAAATGTAAAACTTTATAAAGTTGAAGAAGTGATTTTCAAAATTATTTTCACATCATTGAAAACAAGTTTAAATTATTAGGTATTGCAATTTATTATTTGTTGCATTAAAACAATATGATAAATTAGTTATTGAAAAAAAACAGTTCCCGTCAAAAAAAAAACAATTGCCGTCAAAAGTTTCATCTCTATTCTTTGATCAAGCGAAGAAGAATAAAAGGCAAACTTGTGATTGAAAAAAGAAAGAGCCAGGAGGCAAAAACAAGCGCTGTCGAGTTTGATTAAATTCATTAACATTTAATTGCATTTTGTTTAGTTGTACTAAATTCATCAGTGGTATCTCTCTAGAGCGCGCAAATGTTTGTGAATTCAAAGTAGAAAAGACTAATGGAGAATAAAGTACAGAAAGGAAAAAACGAAGAAGGAACGAGGCTACCCCATGGTGGAAGGGAGAGAATCGGTGGGGCAAAGTGGATGGCACAGAGTGATCCCGAAGCCCGAGTTTACTCGCGAGCGCGTTGCCACTCGGGCAACATCGGCTGCAACCTTTCTGTCCGGCCCTCTTCTGTATCCAATTCTCACATCATTCTCATGTGTTCGTGAACAAACTCAGTCCCGGGTCAAATGTTACCAGTGCACAGGTGAAAGTTCAAAGTGCAAACAAACTTTCCTTCTTCTTTTGTGAACGAGACAACAGGAGGAGGACTTTGGAAGTCATGACTTCGGAATCGTTACCGCGCGAGGTGAACGCGCAGATCATCACTCTGCTGTCCAAGATCTCGGCGCTTAGAGAGAACGGCGACCAAGAGCTGGAGCGTAGGGCCCCGATGTCCGTCGAGTCACGAAGCTTGGAACTTTGGCGGGCAGTCGCCGTTGAGTGCTTCGCCACTTTTCTCTTCAGCTTGGTGGTTTCCGGGGCCGCGGCTTCCTCCGCGGTCTCCGGCAGTGGCCTTTCTGTTCTCGCCACTGCGGTAGCTTCCGGTTTTGCCATTGCTGCAATATCCATGATTTTTGGCCATGTTAGCGGTAAGAAATATTTCATTTTCAAAAACATCACTTTTCATTTACATATTTTTATTAAATCAAATTTGTACGGAAATTTGTCACAAACAAAAGTTGTCAGTGTGACGAAATTCCACTGCGACGAAGTAATGAAAAGAAGAAAGGACGATGACATTTCTTTCACTTTTTCTGAAAAGACTCTTTCTAAGTAAAAAAAAAAGAACCTGTCCAAAATTCATTGTTAAACATTTTTATCTTCAGCAAAAAATGTTTCTTCCTTCCGAATAACGTGTTTTTTTAACGGACCTTTCCTCTGTTTGGAATTCTGCTGACAAATAAAGGAATTCTCCTCAGCATATAATAATAATAATAAACAACATTTCTTAAGAAATTCAAAGACCATCAGAAATCCTGCCGACACAGTTTTTTTCTCCTAGTCATACGACTCGTTGAGTTGTACGTTAATTAATAGTCCTACAATTTTTAAATTGCACTTGCAAAGTAAAATTGAAGATTCATTCACCCGCATGAATTCGTGAGATAAGTTCATAAGCACTTGTCTTGTGCGCAAAGAGAAATTAATTTGCCGATTAAGGCAAGGGCTCTTTTATTGTGATATTCATTGGTCCACATGTCGGCAAGCGCATTAACCAATTACGCCTAGGAACTTTTATTGTAATAACATTCTTCAAATAGAACAATGCATCAGAAATAAAGGAAATTTGTATTTATTATTATTTCTATCCCTTTCTTATATCTTTCAAAAAAATACGACAATTTCAATTATTTATTTATTTCAAACTTCAAAAAATGTAAATCACGTTTCAGGAAGTTCATTGAACTTTGAGAAAAATGTTTTCATGAATTTCAAAGTTAATCAAAAGTTACAAAAGTTGATGCAAAAGTTAATTTTGATAATTGGTTGAAATGATGTTGAAATTAGGTTTTGAAAGTTTGAACGACCTTATATAATTTGTGAAATTATCCAGACATGCAAAGAGTGAAAATGCAATTTAACGATGTGACATATTTTATGTAATAGGTGGTCATGTTAACCCATCAGTGTCCATATCGTTCGCGCTGTCAAGAAAAATTTCTCCACTGAGAGCCGCCCTTTACGTTGCAGCACAGTGCGGAGGCGGAATAGCCGGTGCAGCTATGCTTTATGGGTGAGTCTCTCTTTTCTATTCTACATCTTTGATATAATACACCCTCACATCATTGTGTTAGCAGAAAATAATGTACCACATATTTCCTAATCTTTTAAAAAATGTTGTTAAGCAAAAAGAAAAAAAAAAAAAAAAAAAAAAAAAAAAAAAAAAAAAAAAAAAAAAAAAAAAAAAAAAAAAAAAAAAAAAAAAAAAAAAAAAAAAAAGGAAGAAACATGAAGCCAACATTGTTGGAAGGAAAGTTTTGGAACCCCTTGACGACTAATTGTTCACTAATCACTAGCTGTAAAAAATTGGCCCGAGACTTGTACACTTTCGGGGCAAAAATTTTAATGACAGAGTTGAGGTCCGAGATGGTCTTTGAAAGTGATACATTTGCTGAAAACAGGCCCCTTGGGTCCGTGGCAGAAGGACTCAGAGAGCAGCTGCGCCGTAATTTGAGTTGGTCGCGCGCTCTTGACCACATCGCGATCTGCAGACAGGTTTCGTGTTTCGCGCCAAAATGCAGACAAATGCTTATCAAAGACATGATCTGAATTATCGCCTCCGATGCGAGGAGAGGTCTTTGCAAAATTAGCCACTCATTCATCTCTCGCAAACTTCGTACAATTGTTCGGTTATGAATGGCTACAATTTTGAATTGAATGGTAAATCACAAAGAAAATTTTTCATATAAATTTCCTCAAACATTTCATTCCACAATTTCATCATTGTTTTCTTTTTACTTTGATATCATCATTTATCGAACTGAATGTTCAAATTTGTTTGTTAAAATTGAATAACCAACTGACAGCGAAGAATGGGGGGAGGATAAAAGGAAGTAAAAGTGGAGCGGATTGTAAACAAAGGAAAACAAGAAGATGGTTTTGGATTGAGAGAAACGGAATTGTCTGAGAAGAATGAAAGAAGAAAGACAGAGAGAGAGAGAGAAGGTGCAAATAGAAGAAGACATCGAGAGAATAGAAGAAGCAGAAAGAGGCACGCGTAATTGGCAGGAGAGGAGCGAGGGAGAGAGCCGGTCGACGGTGCACCTGCCTCTCAGAAATGCCGCCACCGCCGTCTCGCAGCTGCAGCAGATGTTTGGACCAAAAAAGCGAGCCGAAGAAAAGTATCGCAAGACGGAGATAATGAACACTTATGCATGCGCGAGGCGGTACAAATTTCATGATGAGGCGCGTAGAATATGTGCTGGATTGCATGCCCAAATTTCATGGCGGATGTCTTTTTTCTTTTGTACAACAAATATTTTTTAGCCCAAAATGTATACTTTTGAACTTATCAAACTAAAATCTAAAAGAAAAGATTTCGATCTAAAGTTCGAAATTACTGTTTAAACAAACTTGAAATTTGTATGAGAGTATTTTCAAGTTCAAATGTAAAATCGGCTCTATAAAAATAGCGTTGAAACATATTTCACAGGATACATTTGTTTAGCTTGGAAACGCATCCGCCCACTTGAAGAAAAGATTCAAATCGTTAAAAGAATAGGAAAAGAGGGAGAAAATAAAGTTGAGCAGAGATTGATCCGAAAGTCGCGATTTATGTGAGGATTGAATTTATATTCGGAGTGACGGGTGAGAGAACAATGACGCATGTCACACCCTTCAGGAAAACGATACGCACGAGACGCGGCATCAGGACCAACAGATGCAACTATACTGTTTTTTTCTGCGCATCCGAGGGTGCGATCCATCTCGAACGCGGGGATTCACCTTCTGCGGTCACCCAGTTAACTGCCCCATTGTTCGATTATTATTTCACTACATATCGCGCACTTGTTACCCTTTGTGGGCGCGCATTGTCGATCGGCTCATGAGAACATACTGCAACCTCGTCGCTGCACTTGTCTCGCTGGCTAAACTCAATTTCGACTTGTTCCACAACTTGTTCCTCGAGTTCTGTTTTAACCCTCTTGAAATTTGTCATTCACCTTCCAGCTTGTAATATGGCATTTATGATGACTCCAAACTCTGTGGTCAATATTCCAAAAGGCAGTCAAAGATTTGCTTCATTTTTATTTGTGATTCTTTTATGGTGTTTTCAACTTTTTAGATGGTGCAATTTTTTTAAAAATAGCAAATAAATTGATCTTTTTTCAATTTTGTTGATCTAGAAATGTTTTAATGGTGATTTCAGTTTCAAAATTATTGAAGTATGACATTTTTAAAAGTTAAACAAATTGAAAGTAAGTTTTTGTTCTTGTTTTCGTTTGTCTGACATTTGAGACAATGAAGTACAGGTTCTCTTTTGGTTAATAAATTAAAATTCTTTACAAATACTTTCACTGTCCTTTGGAACAATTCAGTTTTTCGATTTAGTGTGCATCTAGTATGCATGTTAAACAGAACTGCCACCTTAAATCGAGGAAACAGCTGTAAGGAAGCAGGTGCCCGGCGTGAATTGTGACGTCGGCAGGACACACGCGACGCACGTGGCCAGACGTTCATTCGACAGAATTTTATTTTTTACATTTTTCTTTACAACCCGGGCTTATTTTTCTACCGCACATATACATTTTAACTGATTTCGTCTTGTTGGAAACAAAACAACCTTATCTCTACTTTTTACTTGAGAATATAAGAAAATAATCTTTTCTTAAACGCAGTTAAGATATTATTGTTACCGCAATGAAAACTGATAATTTTTTTTCTTTTTAAAAAAGGAGAAAAATGAAATTTTTTAAAATTTGAATGAAAAAAGTCAATACCGATATGAGAAATATTTTGATTGGACGTCAAACTGCAGATGCAATATCTGCAAGTATACCTAAAGCCCAGCAATATGAAATCCTAAGTCCTAGCCAGACGGCTTGAAAAAATAATAAGAATAATTTACACCATTTCATTTTACTCAGAAAAAAAATAACGAAAAAAAGAAGATATAAATTTAACCAGAAAAACTGCAACAAAATATGTTGTTTTCTAAATGTATATTTCCTGCGGAAGTCAGCTGTTATAAAATTCGTTTAGGATGAAAATAGAAGTTCATTCGCCCGAGATTTTAAAAATTGGTCAAAATGTTTGGGTGTGTAGCGTATAGGATTTGGAACTTGGAATGAAATTTGAAAACGGTTTTATTTATTTGTTCTGCGGCAGATTGTCGATTTCACGGAAAACGGAGCTCGATTATAATGCACATCCGTTGAAATCTTTATATTTTTTGATCGTCTATAGATATAACGTGCTTGGTGTGTAAAAGGGAATTGTGAGCCGAATGGGGCCAGGTGGGTCGCGCGCAGGTAGTCGAACCTTTGATCGAGACAAAGTGATGGCGTATGGCTCAAGTCCGAGTCTACCATGTGGACGTTATTACAGCAGCCCAAAGGAAGAGATTCCAAGTGGCTGAAAAACTACGCACTAAAATATCCCCGACCGGCTATATGTCGCGTAAGCTAAAACATGCGGCCATCGTTTATGCACGATGAAACTGAGAACACGCCATTTATGGTACAAAGAATCCTTGTAATTATTTACACAATAAACCACTCTTTTATGACCGCCTACCCCTTTTTCACCACCCCTCCCTATTTTTTGGATAATTTTTGTTCATCATATCGTTTGTTGTGAAATCTCATCAATCTTAAATTACAAGATTTATTTTTATTTTCTTTTTGTTTCCATTTTCAATGTTTTTCTATTTATTTGATACATGAAAATGAAGAGGCTATTGAAAAAGAAAAAAGGTATTGGAAAAGTTACAAAATTCACAATAGGAAATCCAGATTGTAATTTATGATTGGATTTGTTGAACTTTCGAAAAAAAAAAAAAAACCTGTTTCGGTGACAGGAGAATTGATTGATTGTCATTTTGATATTTTTTTATTACTACAGATAAAGTATAGTATAAAAAAATAAAGGGCGATGGATGCACTCACATGTTAGACGAGATGCCAACAGATGGTCGCAACCACATGCTGGATCTTAAGAACTTTCTGTTCAGTCTCATTTTGTAAAGAGTGAACACATTTTAATCATTTCACATTCGATCTTGACGTATCCGTGAATTCAAAAGCTCCAAAAAAAAACCTTCTTCGATCACTGATATTCCTTTTCAAAGAAACTTTCCCATCTTTTATATGTTCTTCACATAATCTTTCTTTTATTGATAAAAATACATAAAAAGTGTATTTTTTTTCCAAAACATCAAAACATTAATTAAAAAAGCTTTGTCGACTGTGATTTTGATTTGAGAGTACTTACAAATGAAATATAATTATTAATAAAAGTAAAGATTATGAATTGTAAAATAATAAAAATGTGATTTGTTAAAATAAAAGAAGAAGAAACATGATCGGTAGTTAAATTAGGACTGGGAGAAAAATAAAATTGATATTCCATGAAAATGGTTAGATCGAATGAAAAGTCGTATTCTTTGATATAAGCGTGGATATCTTGACGGGTGAAAGATTGGGTTTGGGAACATCTGCCGAATGTATACTGACTGGTCTTGTGTGTCTGCGCGCCCCCTCTTCTAAATGATTTCTAGGAGCCCTTTGTCGCCAACGACTTACGTGGTTCGAATGAAGGAAGATTCCTTTTGTGCAACATGTGGCTGGCACGTGTTTCCTCGAGGCACATTCAACAATTTATAAGATCACTATAGGAGGAATCGGGATCTCGCAGCTGGCCCGCGGAGGTCAGTCCAATTCTTTCAAACTGATACCACCCAACACTTTTGTCGCCCCGTTTCTTTACCGTTGCAACACCTTGTCACTTGGCAGCTAATTTTACAATTTTAACACCTAATCCCCTTTTTGTAAAAGCTGCCAATTTATACTATGCGATTCCCATGCAAAATGTTCATGCACTTTTGAGAGAACAAAAAAAGTTCATCGCTCGTTTCCTGCAGAAATGTCTTCATATATTCAATCGTCGTTTGATTTCCACTCACAATCACCTCGGATTGAATTTCAATGCAAAAAATTCGTCTGAAGAATTCCGGTTCATTGTACTTATAGGGACACTCATTGAGGAAATTGTTAGATTTTGTCAATGACAGGATGTTTTTTTTTTTATCCGCCATTGTTTCTTAATTCAACCGGTGCATAAAAGTGACCCTTGAAAATAAAATAATCAAGCGAAATTGAAAAAAAGCAGAAAACACAAAAAATGTAGATGGAGACAAAAAAGTACAAACAAAAATAAATGGATCAGATGAAATCGTAAGCCTGGAGTGGAAAAAAAAAGTAAATCCGCTTAGCTGTGCCAAATTTGCGGAATTGTCCCCGTCTTGTGTCATTGTTCATTGTCAGGCGTGCAGATACACTCGAGACAAAATCTAAATAAAGCAATCGTGAGCTCATTTGATCGGTTGGCTGACGCTCGTATTACTTTGACAAGAGGGGTCTTCATTTGCATCAACGGGGTGAGAAAGCTTGTCCGCGGTTGCTGATATGGGAACTTTCCACCCCCGAAGTGGTATTTAAAGCAGGATTAATTCTAAATTCAATGTCATTGACCATTATATGTTATCTTTCGCATCATTTTTTTTGCTCTCAAATGTGAGAATTGATTCAAATTAAACTCAAACGAACCAATAGCAAACGAAATTAAATTTGAAATCAAAAGTAAACATTTCATTTAATTTATTGGTTTATTCAATTAAAAGAAAAGTTGCTATTAAAAATAGCAACCTTATCTCGTTCAGTGAACTGAAGTTAAATAAGATCTCGAGTTATGAAAGCTAACTTGAGAAATAAAAATTAAATAACAAATTGGAGCGTAGGCGCGCGAAAAAGAAAAAAGAAAAAATAAATAATACTTAGGAATAAAAATGAGTTTGAAGTTGCACCTTACGGTGAGAGACTCGAAAGTTGAGTGTACCAACCTGTACCCTGTTTTTATGTTTCACACGGGCAACGAATGAGAGGGAGGAATGGATCTGCGAAATAAATTTGACCTCAAGTGGGCATTCCCCTTGGCTATCGTGTTTAACGAGCTATTGATACACCCTCGTTCGGGTTCATTTTGGTGCATCAGACCTTGTCAGGACGCCGTGTACACATGCGCTATTAGAGTCACAAAATAACAACCCCCTCGATGTAAAATTGCACATGTGACGCGAATCAGGGTCCCCGATTGGCGAGTCGACTTTGATGCCCCATTATAAATTTTGCAATGGGAAATTTCGGACACAAAATTCTCGTGAGAACAGTCAGGTGCGAGAACTCGACTTGTCACGCACACGCTCTTGTCAAAGAAAAGTTCACTCCATCGTAACGATCCTTTCAATTTCGAGGTACAAAAATTAATTTTCAAAATCGCACTCTTCATTCACGAATATTTGGACTTATTTTTAATTTTAAAACACATTAATTCGACTTTTTTCTTTTAATTCAATGTATGGTGTACTTATTCTATATATATACAGATGATTTATTTCAATTATAATAATAATGAAAAATGAGGGAAAATCAATCGCAGATGGAAACGATAATTAATATCATGAAGCGTATAAATAAAAAAGGGGGATGAAAAAAAGGTCGTGCGGTCGCGACCCTGTATGATTGTATGAAGTAAGAAAAACCGACGATTCAAAACGGGGTGTGCGAATGCTCTTGCTAATACAAACATCACGTCAACAGTCCCTTGGGGTTTACATTTGTATCACCTACTATCCGCGTTAAAATGATTGCATTTTATTACTTTGGTTTGTCAGCCATATGGGAATATTTCGCATGCTGCGATTAAATGAGACCCGCATCGATCTCACGATAACCAGAATAAAATATGCGGATCTGTGATTAATTTTGCGTAACTTATGATTTCTTTTGTTTTACAGGGTCTCAACGCCTGCTGGTACGCAAACGTTGACTTCACCAGGTCGTCTGAACGGTGCCATTGAGAAGCTCCTGGTCGAGATGGCCCTCTCGATCCTCATTGTCTTGGCGCATCTTGCCAACGAGCCGCCAAAATTCATTTCCAGTGTAACATCGCAAAAATCCGCAGGTGTCCTCGCTGCTGCCTATACCGCCTCCACGCTTGTCTCGGTAATTACAAATTACGACAATAAATAAATTGTAATTTAAGACAATACTTATTTCTTTTATTTAAAAAAAAAAAAAAAGTGTTTTTAAATTAATTTGAACTGAAAAGCAAAGTAAAGATTTGCAATGTATGTAACATGATGCATTAATTATATACGCTCGAGGTTGAAATGTTGTCCCCAAATCATTGTACGTTCTTACTCTTAACAAGACGCACCTGCCGTTCGTAAGAATCCGGTTGTGGGACCACCTGCTTTCACTGTAGCAATACGAAAAAAATTGTTCCATTAATTAAATGGATGCAAGCCACAGACTTGTTAATTTCTTGTCGCTGATTATATTTTATTGATGAGGAAAAATGTTGCATTACAGAGTCCCTTCTTAAATCCTGCGAGAGCCCTTGGACCGGCTTTTGTTATGAACCGTTGGGACTTCCATTGGGTGTACTGGATTGGGCCAATCTCCGGTGGTGCGATCGCTGCCTTGCTGCACGAATACGTACTTAGCCCGAGACGCAACCGAGTGTCTGCCGATATGGACGACAACGACAACTCCTCCATGAGGTCCGACGACGACCCTTACGACGTCGACCTCGACAAGAATAACGGGCCGAAATTCGCCGGGTCATATGCCACATACAGACCTGTCGCTGGAGCTTCATCTTCGATCTACAGTGCTCCGCCCACCGCGTTGGAACGAGTCGAGTCGATCTACGGTGGGACCAAATCTCTTTATTGCAAGTCACCACCTTTGACCCGAGCCAACTTGAACAGATCCCAGAGCGTGTACGCGAAATCAACGTCTGGAACTCGTGAGGGACTGATCCTGCCGAAACCCGGACCTTTGGTGCCAGCGCAGAGTTTGTATCCCTTAAGAATAGGAAACCATACCAGCGGGAGGGACACACTGACCTCGCAGAATTCTCAGACTGCGCAGCCTAGTCAGACGCAGAACCACAACAGCGCCAACCAGAATATGCAGAACCAACTTCAGCAGTGCAACCAGAGCATCTACGGTGTCCGCGGTATCTCGACAAGTATTGGAACCAGGGATAATAACGGCATCTACGGAGTCACTACGGGAAATTCAATCAATTCTGGGATATACGGCCGGATGCCTGGGCCGCCGCCGCCTCCTTCGAGTCAGAACCAAAACCAGCAAAATATGCAACCACCGCCCCCGATTGCCCAGACGAACCCACACCAAAACGGACCGGTGGGGTCCAACTCCGACAGCGGGAGTAGTGGCCGGAGACCAGAAAGCATGTACGGACACATCTCCAGACGGAGCGACGATTCCGCCTATGGCAGCTACCAAGGATCCACCAGAGGAAATTATGGAAAGATCCCAGGTCCAGGTCCAAACGGACCCCCGCAGTACCGTGATCAGAATAGACCGAGTCCAGCAGGACCCCTGCAGCAAAATCAAAACCAACAGAACAATTTTCAAAGGAACTCACCTAATCCGCCATATTGATGATATGTGTAACCTGCTTGGGGATAGCTTAAAAAAGATGAGCTCCATGAACAACTTGGTTGGAGCCAGATGAGTGTGCTTAACTTGACCAAAACCCGGGTACCGTAGCCATTAAAACGGATGGATAGACGGTCAACAAGAAACCTTGTAAATGATTGCAGATCTCTTTTTGGATAGTCACTTTTTGCTATCCAATTTTTTTCAATCGAATTTATACTTATTTAATCACGATATATGAAAGTACACCAACTCATGATTAAGCTTGAGTGGGAACGTGTTTTTGAACATTTATATAATAATTGATCATGATGTGCCAACCAGTTTTGTAATATTTACAAACGAGAAAAGTTGAGACAATTTGTATGAAGATTTTGTCATTTGTAAAACGTTGTTTATTCGATTTGTAATTGGTGATATGAAACATATTAGCCAAGCCCTAGACTATTCTTAATTAGTAAGTGTGAAACTTTTGATTGAGTTTTAGTACTCCTGCGGATAAAAAAAGGAGTAAGGCGATAATTCTGTCATGATCTCGAGATTCACGTAACCGGTGCTTATTAACAGTGAACCGTTGAGATTTACGATCAGATAGATTTAATCCAAAATGGATTATTGATGTAGGAAAATTCGTGTACAAAAGCGGCGGATCGAATAACAAGTATTATATTGTTCCTCTGTTCATCGTCGTAAAGTCATAAGTGTTTGCTATGTATCAACATTATTTACTCACTTTGTTTTCGTTTTGTTTTCGTATTTTCATCAAGCCATCTCATTTACGCACTTCACAAAATTTCATTCAGATATTGTTATTTTTTTGTAATACGATTAGCAACTTTACAGAAGGACTTACAAACGCAAATTGTCTCAAAATGTTGTAAATCCTTTTGTAAATTATTGTTTTGAGATTTAAAAAAGAACTTACTTATTTCTTTGTGATAAAGTTTATATTTTTAAACTTACAATTTAATTGACGAACGGCCAGTTTATCTTTTATTTCGAAAAATTGTATAATTCATTATTATATAAATACTGAGTGATGAAGAATTTATATCAATTATAATCGTAAACTTAAGTACAAGACTAACGTATGACGAATAATTGTAAATAGTATGTTTTATTTTGTATTTATTAATAGGTCCTAAGTCGAAGTCGTAAAATTAATTGTTGTAATATTATATGAATATATATTATACATTTGTAACACACCTCTGTCTTTTGGTTAGTTCAGAAAATTTACTCCTTACCTCGTTATTCAGAAACTGAATTAATATTCATTCTTTTTTGTATATCATACATTAAATGATGATAATACAATTTTTTTTTTTTGCAATTTGCATGCATGACACAAGATTTCAAAAATTAGCTTTCCTACTTTTTTTAACTTTGAAAACATTAATTAAAATTTAATGTAGCACAAATTTGATGAACATTGCGAAATCTAGGTTGCAACTGAAACCTACTTTGATGTTATCGAAATAAAAATTTGAAATATCATATAAATAAAAACGGTAATGGAACAATGAGGCCAGTAAACAATGAGATAAACAAGATTTAATTGACAATGTGAGATGGGTCGGAAGTTAGTGATTGATATGAAGGCACTTGTGGTCCAGATAGACCGGTCAGACGCCTGCATGCCGTTTACACTCCAGGATCTCCCACCCAAAATAAGCGTCTTCAATGGTGTGGTACTTTCGATTACGACGTCACTCGCAGATCAGTTCTCTCTTTCTTTCGGCGAATATTTTTAGTTCGATTTCGCGACTGACAGAGATCGCAGCCGATCTCCAGAGCGCCGGTCCTTAATTTTTCGCGCGTGTGAACAAATATTCCTTCAGTTTTGTATCATTTTTAGCCCATTTTTATATCACCTCACCAATGTCTGCAATTTAATCGGTTAGATATCAAACGTTTGTTGTAAATAATTTGCTCAGTCGCCAACATAAAATTTATACATTTTATATTCATAATATATTTCTTTCTATCAATCGTTTCTGTCAAATTAGTAGTAAAGTTTGAGTTTTTTGAATGCTTTCGTAATTGATTATTGCGACTGAGTCTTGCATCCACTAATAAAAACAATATTACGGTTGATAACCGTGGAATTTTAATCACGTTTAGTAGACAGTGTCAGAGGGTCAAGTTTGTTAATTTCAAAGAATAATGATATGAAACTTGACACATTGTCAATAGAAATCATTACTAAGAGACATGTCAACTGTTCGTGCAAAAATTTTATCGCTAAAAATGTGTGCAACAAAATGAAGTGAATTCACAAGGATAAGAGAAAGAGAAACATGAAACTTGTTTTAAAATTCATCTTGATTGCTTTGCTCTTTTCATCATGTATTCAAGCGAAAAAACGTAAGTTTTCCTGATTGTTATCCAATCATCTAATAAAATCAAATATAAATGTTGAAACTAAAAATAACTATTCGCTTAAATATGCAACGCTCATTTTTTATGAATCAAAAAAAGACAATCCGATGATTAATAAATCGTTGAACAAGTTTTTAATACCAATTAATCCACTTTGACTACTGATTAATTGATATTTATTTTTATTTTTCAGTAAAATTTTGCGCAGTAGAAAGACACCATTCGATAAATCCCATTTGTTCGCAAATTGTGGAAGCATCGCAATCTGAACTTGGATGCATCATCGCAAATGATAGGTATCAAATTTCAAAACATATATAATTTTATGCTAGAGCAATAAATATGTATGTGGAATGAAAAAAGTAATTAATTTTTACCTTATGTTTACTCAATGCTGTATTTTTAGATTGTCTTGCATGCGATTAGTGATCAATGGTATCGCTGATTTCTATGAAGCCGAACCAGAAGATCTTATCATCATTATTGAGAATCTTGAACAACATTTTATGGTAACACACGAATTACGAACATGGAGTAACGGTGAGTTGTAAAATGCACACTAATTGTATCAACAAAGTGTATATTTATATTGATTTAATTTAAATAGTTAAAAATTAGAGGAAAAAAATTATATTTCATATTTGAGATAAAAGAAATAACCTTTTTTTTTAAAAAAAGGATGGTAACATTGATTAAAAATTGTTTGTTATATTTGCAGATAGAGTGAGAAAACAGTTGACTGCAATCATGCACAATGACCTGGATGATATCTCCAAAGTCAAGAAATCAAAACTCTGTTATCCCGGAATGGATACAGGCAATATTCGTGAAAGAGATTTTACATCGGTTAGATTGTATTTTGTAGTATTGTATTTTGTAGCAATATTTTTTTATTTGTAATTTAATTTAATTTTGATCGAACATTGTTTTAATGTTTAAAGTTCTTCGAAAAAAACTTAGTCCCCCGAGAGTGCGACTCAAACAAAACACCATTAGAGAACAGGATTGCAGCGTTGTCGCATAATTTTGAAGCAGCCTGCATAGCTGGATCCTGGTCTCTTGACTCAACTTATGATCACTATTTAAGTGAGTAAAAATTCGGCTCCTGCACTTTTTCTTCTTAAACAAATAAAATTAATAAAAATAAATCTAATTTGAATGGTTCATTTTATAATGGCAGAATCTAAATACAAAAATTTGTGCGCGTTGTGTCAAAACCCTTTGGGATGTTATGCAGACGATAAGTATTATGGAGAAGAAGGTTCGCTGATTTGTTTAACGGAAAATGTGGGAGATATAGTTTGGACGAAATGGTCATCTGCCTGGCTTCATTTTCAGGTATTCATTTAAACTATTTCTTGAAAAATAACAAATGATACAAAATCTTATTTGATTTCAATTTTCTTTCCAATTTGTTTTTAGGTGGAAGATATAGAATTTAAGAATTACAATTTTCTTTGCTCGGATGGTACTGTCAGATCTCTTTTATCAGAAAGGTGTTTGTGGATTGGAGAACCGTGGCCAGTAATCGTAGCTCGAGCGTAAGTTGTAGTTATTTGATTTCTAATAAATTGTTGTTCAATTAGTCAAAACCAAATTGCAACCACGATAAAAAAAAGGAACTCATTTTCAAACTTTGTTATCTTGCAGTGAAGTTGCTGAACAAGTTACAGATTTGATATCACGTTCAGTCGGTGACCCCAGATTTTCAAGATTGTTTGGAAAAAGTAAAACTAGTATTATACAATTACAACCGATGCTTAGTCCCGATGCTTATCTCCAACAGTGTAAGTTGAACAAAATGTTACATATATTGTTTATTAAATAATTAGAACAATAAAACTTTTATTTGAAGTATAATTTGAGTTTGTTAATATTTTAATGTATGTGATATTTAAAGTTTCAGCTTACACAGATGCTATGGGTCCTTCGACGTGTTACCCATCCCGAGAAATCCGATGGTGTGTGACATCAAATTTGGAATACCGTAAATGCGATACAATGAGGTCAGCTGCTTACGCTCACAACATTTATCCTCACATTTTTTGCGTCCAAGAATCGTCCCGCGAATCGTGCATGGATGCAGTTCAAAAAAATCTTGCCGATATCTTTGTAACATTTCCAAGTGAAGAACTAGATGCCAGGAGGTGAAATTTTGTTTACTTATCGAAACAAAACAAACATGTTTATTATTCAATTAAAATGAATTATGTTATAGATACAACTTGAAGGCTATTTTGCATATGCTGAGTAACAACAGAGAGGATTTGAATACGATTGGAATTTTAGTCAAACACAATTCAAACTTCAGCTCGTTTGAAGATTTGAAAGACGCTAAGGCTTGTTTCACTGATTACAAAAGTATAGGTCAGTTGCAAATATTTATTTTTTGAAAAGCGCACACTTTTTCTTAAGTTCTTGTCTATATTTTATTTCGTATTGTGTATTTCAGGATGGAATGCCGTCGTTGAAAGGATTATCAGCACAACAAATGTGGAATCGTATTGCTCTGATTTAAAACTTGTTTCTGATTTCTTTGGAAAAAGTTGCATTTTTGGTATGAATGCATCAAATGCATCGGTTCCTGGTAATCTATATGCTCTGTGTGACGAATTCAAAGGTAAAATCTAACTTTCTTGAATCTTCCGTTGAACTTATTTGAATCAAGAGATTCTATGCTCCGCATTGTTCAAATATTTTGATATTAAAATTAAATTGAAATTAAATATTTCAATCGAAAAAGAGAGCCCGCACGGATGCAACCATTCATGCATAAAAGCATCAATCTTTGAAAGTCTTAATTTGATAGAATACTTGTTTTTCAATTTAAATGAAGGATTCATTCTATTCCATGGTCGTTGAAATAATTATAA
The DNA here is from genome assembly GCA_030522925.1 of Trissolcus japonicus. Classification (NCBI taxonomy): domain Eukaryota; kingdom Metazoa; phylum Arthropoda; class Insecta; order Hymenoptera; family Scelionidae; genus Trissolcus; species Trissolcus japonicus. The sequence continues at coordinate 147,971 of JAPYZS010000356.1, read as the reverse complement.
TAAACAAAAATAAAATGTATTTGTTCTTATTTTATAGAGAATCGTTCGTTCAATAAATACTTTGATGATCCCGATGTGATGGCTTTGAAATGTCTATCAAATGCAGGAGATGTCGCTTTCGTTAATATAAGCCGCGCCAAAGAAGTTTTCCAACGTGAGTTTGATCATTCGAATATTTAAATTAATCTAAATAAATAACTCCAAAAATGTGTCATCATTTGGTTTAAGTGAAACCGAAATGTAAAAGTCATCCTCAAATCATAAAATGATGTAAAATGCAATAATAATATATAAACATTTTTAGAACATGGTAAAAATTTTGCTCAAATGTATAAAGTGCTTTGCGTTGACGAGTCCAATATTGGTAGTAATTGTGCTTTGACGTGGACAACTTTAGGATCTGTAAGCTCTGCATTCATCCAAAATAAACTAGACCTTTCTATAGTCTTTATAACAGGATGTTAAAAAGAATTTATACGTACTTTTAGGTAATGGTATCTGAAAACATAACATCAGTCCAAGAGGATACAATACGTGAGATGGTACTTTTAATGGACAGCTTTTATGGAAATTTATTCTACGGTCCAACTCCTTTATTTTCTATGTATGCCGCATACGACAATGCAACAAACGTCATTTTTCCTGTATGTACTAGCATATTACGATACAAATAAGACAGATATAAGTCTTATTTGTTGGAGTATTTTTATCGATTTTATCATAAGATGAAAAATTTGTGTATGGAAATATTTTGTTCATTTTCAGAGCAAAACTAGGCATATGCATCGAGAAATCAATCATGTCAGAAACGGTAAAAGTTACAACGATATTTTGAAAGTATTATTAAAACATAAAGTGCCATGTAGTGCAGCGGGTATCAATCGTTTGCAAAATATTAATGTGTACTTATTCCAAGTTTTTTGTATTTTTTATTTCTCAAGGTATTATTTAATTTATTAAAATAAAATATATCAATCATTTTTTTGTGTTCTTGCAATGTTATCTTCTGTTTTTACCTTCCTGTTTTTCTATAAGTATGCAAAAATATAAATACAAGGGTTTTTTTTTTTTTTTTATTAAATAAGAAATATAAGTTTAGTATGTGTTCTATATATACACCTTACACAAATATATTATAGGTAAAAACGTAAATCATGAAAGACAGTTTGTATTTAGCAAATTGAAAGAAATTAAAAACTAAAATATAATTATTCATTTAAAAAGCATTTATGTCGTTTAATATATTAGAATAAGTCTTAGAAGTTGAATACAAAAAGTATTATTTGCGCTGGTTTCATACGGTAGCAACTCTTTTGCAGCAGTTCCGGGGGCTCCAGTCGGAAGTTGAGTTGCAAAAAAATAAAAGTAGATGGTGCGAATGAGAGCGCGGCGCGCGGCTTGGGTGGCAATATTTTTATTTGACTTTTATTGTAAAATAGTAAGTAAATAATTGAAATTATGTTTTAGCATCTCTTTTATAAACTAAAAATATTAAATTTATGTTTACGGTTATTTCATAATTATCGGAATAAATTAGTACGGACGCATTCAAAATTGGTACTAATGAATAAATAGTGTTTTTATTGGCCGATACATGAGTACATATACATAAGCAAAATCGCTGCCAAAAATGGTGTCCCGCATTCGCGCCATCTAATGCTATTTTTATGCACCTCGACTTACAACTGGATCCTAGCCGTTCAAATGAATGGCGGGAACTGCTAGCATATATAATAGCAAATATTGTAATTTGCAATTGTTTATTTTTGAATAATTCAATTGTGATTGATGTACCTATGATAGTAAACATGCAATATAAAATAGATTAAGGGTCGCGCAAGCGACCCGACGAGGCAAGGTTAAACCGTCCGTCGGGACGCGCAATACGACTAGACTTACGCGAATTTTGACTCTCCTATAATGTATAGTATTTTGTGTTTTTATGAAAAACAGAAGGGATCAACTTCAGATAACAAAACTGATGATTATATACACTTATTGATGTCTTCCTCTGAAGTTGATTGCGGTGATATTTTATCCATAATTTTGAAGCTGGCTGCGGTGTGCGGTGATACATATCACTCGCAATTTTTGATTTTGGATTGCAATAATAAAATTTGCATTCAACATTAAACGGAATAATGGCGGTTTCGGTTACGGTTAAGGTGATGTGTAAGTTCTGCTGCCACGGAGTTAGGGACTTTGTTTATAACAATTATAATAACTGTTGTTTTTTAAAATACTGAGAAGAGCGCGATTCTGCAATAATGGGAGAATTCGTAGCACAATAAAACATCATTTTTCGTTCAAAGATGTAAACAAACAATGATTTCTACGAATAACCTCCACTTCGAAAACTAGAAGATCATTATTCGTCAACGTTTTATAATGAAAAATCAGATTCTTTGTGTAAAAATGTGTAAAATAAGTGAGAAAATCGCGCTCTTCTCGTTAAATTAATTTACAATCACATTATTAGATTTTAATTAAAGAAATCTGTAACGTCGGTAACTTCTGTTTGACATTACCTTAAAGAACACAGACTATTTGATTATTTGTTATATGTCTACATATAAAATTTTGGCCATATCTGTTTAAATCAATATGATTGTATGAGAATAATTATAATTTTGATATATCGTATTTTAACGAATTCATTAAGGGTCATACAAATATTCCTAACATTTATAAAAAAATTTTCCTCACTCGATAGGAAAACGGTGCACTTTTCCCACTCGTAAGAAAAAGTAGTGTATTCATTCAACTGGTGGGAGTGAGTGCTGATCACGCTCACTTGATGGCACACCCTCTGTCTTTCCCATGCACTATAGTTAAGTAATCTACTATCATTAATTTAATTATTTAAAATCATAACAATCATTTTTTTATTTTGCAATATACCTTATTTGTTTTAACAATTGAAAATAATACTTAAAATAATACCAGGGCAAAATAACCTAGTATATTTTTACTGTATATAATGGGATCTGTCATTGACCAAACGCCATCTGGATCGAACTACACTTTAGTAATACTTTTCCAAAAAAATATTAACGATTTAAATAAAAGCACACAATAATAACGGTTTATCTACTGATTTATTTGATTCAATATCCCATAAAAATCAAACATTTAAATTACATGTGTATATTAAGGCGCGTATTTTTATAAAATGTTCAGTAGTACTACTAAATCGGCCATTTTTTTTAAGTTCCGCCCACATGTCAAATCCCAATAGCTCCCAGAATAAAAACGTTATAGGGAGGGGCAAGTCTCCCTCCCAAACCCCCTGAAATAACAAAAATAGCATATAATTGGCTTTTTGTCTGAAGTTAAAAAAAAATCTCTAGTTGAGTTTTTTGGTGAGAAATCAAAGAGTCCTGGTAATTGTTGTTTACCAACAATGGATGACCTACTGTAGGGAAGGTAGAGCGCGGGCGAGAAACGGGAATTGTTGATGTGGTGTGCAGTGACTGTCGAGTTGAGTTTGAGAACGCTTAACCAGCTTAACTGGCAGCACAGTCGCGTACTCGATGGTCGCTGTATCAAGGCGTGTGTGTGCCGCGATCTCCGATTGTCGTGCGGAAAAAAAGGTTTAGCGCGTAACGGAGGCGGGTCGCGCAAAATGCACAAAGCATCGCCGCGGATCCGGTCGTGTTCTCCGGGATATCTTTAAAAGCAGTGCTCAGGGTTTCGGGGTCGAAAACTGTGGGACGCTTCGGTCGAGTCCGATGCGTGCGCTCTATAATGCCTAGTCCGTTCGGTCGGGCGAGCTCGCAGCTGCGTCGACCAATCAGCGCATCGATTGCCGCTGGCACCCTGTGCGCCCTGTGATGGCTCCGTGAGCGAGAGGATCGAGAGCCACCGACCGAGAGAGCGCGAACGCGAGAGTGAGAGAGAGCAAGAGAGAGTGAGCGAGATAGATCCAAACAGACAGAAAGGGAGAGAGAGAGATAGAGAGAGAGGGAGAGAGAGAGAGAGTGAGCGAGAGAGGCTCACGGCAACGGGAATATGGCTGCGACGCGAGCCGAGGGCCAGCAGCAAAACGACGTGAAGCTCGGCGGTGAGGCGGCAGCGGCCGCGACGACAGCGAAATGCGCGCGAAAGCAATCAACCGGTGCGAGTAACTCGGGCGTCACCGGCCCCAACAAGAACCAGCATCTGCAGCAGCAGCAGGCACAGACGCAGCAGCAACAAGCGGAGCAGGCGCCGGACCCACCGCCACCGGACAAAGGCACGCGGGGCGCGGCCCATCACCAGCTGCTCGGCAGCTACGCGACCGCCACGCCGAGTCGAGTCAGCGCCGACAGCGCCCCCGCCGCCCAGGATCACCACGACGCCAACTACTCGTCCGCGCCGCCACCGGCCCACCAGTCTGATCAGTCGGACTCGAATCCGACGCCCCAACCCCCCGACCAACAGTCCATCGGTCAACACCAGCCTCCGGACCATTACTCCAAGCACGAGCAGCAGCCAAGGCTCGCCCACATCGGCCAACCCCCGCCGCCTCAACAGTTTCAGCCCCAACCTAGGTTCCTCTCCGGTCAGAGTATCTCCCAGAGCACCGGACCCACGCCCACACTCAATCAGCTGCTCCAGGCCTCCAGCCCCATGCACAGATTTCACACCGGATACTCTGCTATCCCCCCGGAGGGATATCAGCAACCCTGGCCACCCATGCAGAGGCCTGGTGTCCCTGGCCCTCCGGTCTATGCACAACAGCCTTCACAGAGACCTCCTCAAACGGTATTTATTTCTTCTCTTTCTGCTTCACAACTCCAACTAATCCTCTCCGTTTGTTTATCATTCCTACGTCACCACCTTTTCCTTCTCCTTTTTTTCAATCCTCCACAATTTTCAACTTTCAATTTTCTCCGTTCAACACACCACACTCACCATTTACTTCACAATAAGTTGACCCTCAAAATTCATCAATTCTGTTAATTGTTTCTAATTCATTTTAAACTCAGTATTTTATTAACACGCTTGCAATAATAACACTCGAATATTAGTATGTTGAATTAACCTCAAAATTCCCACCCACTACAAAACAATCATGTCACTTGTGATTGAACTTAGGTTAGAATTTGATGTACATAGTTGTCAGTATTGATGTGCATATAATCACCGGCGAGCGAGTCTGACGTTTGAAAAGTAAACATACCAGTCGGCCTCGTCTTTTTGTGCTCATTTTTTAGTCTTGTAGTTGTTTTTTTTTTTTCTTTTTCAAAGAAGTGCGTTTTTTATTTTTGTTTTTATCAATTAAAATCAATTTAATCTTACAAGTACAGAGATTCTTTTTACTCTCATTTTCACCCTCAATAGACTTGGTACTTTTTATATTTTTTTACATTAATTATTTTTTAACACATCCTTACGCATATTGAAAAAATTTGATGCTTAAATGAACATAAATTAATTCATCCTGGCTGATCAATTTTCCCTCAAATGGGTACTTTCAGATGTGTCCATATTATATATTAAATTAAATATGTTACAAACATTTCACACTTAAATATGAACCAGATTTAGAATCAAAAGTTAGAAACAAAATTACAGACTCAATTAAATCTAGTTTTAAAATGATGAATAGAGGATTGATAGATTGTTTATTTCACAGAGTTCTCCGCGGTTGCATCCAGGACCTGGTGGTCCGAGTTCTCCAACACCAATGTCGTATCAACCGTATCCTCAACGTTACCCTTCGCCAGCAAGGCCTCATTCTCCTTACGGCCATCATCAGGTAAACTTGATTTATTTCCATGCTCTTAAAATATTCAAAAAGGATTAAACTCTTAATGAATCGAGATTCATATTCATTCGTTTTCTTTGGAATCAGCCTTTTTGGTGAATAATTTTATAATATAAATTCTCAAGTTTCTCAATCAATTGTGAACAAATCAATTGTAAATGAATATATTGAAGTGAGAAGATGTTGTTATGCTTCAAGTTGTGCAACCAATGCGTTTAGTAATAATTACGTTGGATTATAATGAAACTTATTTTTTTGTGCAGCTGAATTCGTATCCCCCACAAGGAAATCATCCGTCAAATATGTACCCCGAGCAACGAGGTTGGAATCAAAGTGGCCCGCCAAATCCACCTCCACCGCCAACGAATCAACAAAATCCGTCAAGTCAATCTCCACAGCGCGCTCTCTCACAATCCCCAGCACCCCCGCCATCGGCGTCTCCGCAGCCACAACCTGCTCAGTCACAGGTAGAATATTAAAACATTTTTTTGAAAAGAGGGAAATTAATGATCCACATGAAATAAATACATTTACTCTAAAAAGAATTATTTTGCCATAAAAAAAGCGATTTAAATAATCGTTCTAGTTTCTTTAATTGTATGAATATGAATAATTTTTGTTAAGAAAGGTAAATATTTCTAGTAAAAATCGTACATGGAACAATTTTTTTTTCAATTTTCAAGCTTTGTTGTTATTCAACATGAAGATTTCCAACCTATTTGTAAATATTAAATTAACATTTGTTATTTTGAATTTGGATTAATAAATTACTAAATTTTTATTACTTTGGTATCAAATGAAGACTAATGTGGAGAACATTTTATTAAGTTTACTAAAAAAATGGAAAAAACTCAAAAATTCAATGTTCATTTTAAAATTCTACATGATAATTAAATCAAACCGATAATCAAAATCTAAAATTGTGTTTTTCGTTTTGTTTACAGAATTTCCATAGCATGCAGCAAAGATCAACGACACCAAATACTCAAGGAATCGATTCAGGGGTGAGTTTAAACAACAACTTAAATAGTTCATTCTTATTCAAAAACATTTTAATAATTTAGAAAAACTGAATTGACAAGTATAATTTGAAAAAAAAACACATCAGACTTTTTTTTTGAATATCCACTTTTTAATAACCAAATTTGTTTTTGGAATGTGCAAGTGACATCAGATTTTGTTTTTCTTCACCCTCTTAATAAATGAGCATTTAGAATTAAATCGGAAAATTGTTGAGGAGCTTGAATATTATAGTACGGGTCGAGTTCCAATTTGTTGCAAAAAGTCAATTTAGTGATAAGAAAATGTTACCGTTATCAACAAAAATTTTTTCTCTTCTCTAATTATTATTATGTAATAAAATCGTGAATCAGCTGTTGCACACAGAAATTTAAATTGACTTGCAATCGAGATTTGTTTTGTTTTGGAAAAGATTGTTATCAGTTTAGACTAATTGAATCTAAATATATCACATAAAACAGATTAATGTTGTAGAAATTAATTTTGCATCAACGTTTGAAAAAAATGATTGATTTTCTTTTAATTATTATACAATTTAAATTAAGATAAACAAAGAAAACAATATTTAAAAAATCATAAAGAATCTTTAATAACAAATTAAGATAGCTATAAAACGTTTGAAAACGTTGATTAACAAATACCATACACGTCTAGAAATATATATATTTCTAGATAAATATATTTATCGAAATAATAAAAATTATATGGAAACTATTAGAAATGGGTATATTAGTATACCAACATTATGATACAATAATACTGTTCTTAATACTGTTTATTCAAATTTAATTTTTTGAATTAAAAGTATAATAATATTTTAAAATAACATCATATTTACCGCCAATTTTCATCACTGCATGCAGTTAAATTTAAAATATGTATTCAAATAATGAAATGATACTCTAAATCTGAATTCAAATCCGTAGCTCAAAGTCGAAAACAGATAACTTTATTTTCAAACAATAATTCTTCTAAAATTCAAAAATTCGATTTGATGTTTCAAACTGATTCATTCCAACTATAAAAACATATACCTCCTGCAAATTATGAAAAATATTTGAAACAAAAATATTATCGTCATCTTAGACAAGATTTGCATAGTCCAAATAAATGTTCTTTCATGAAATAAATATTCTATTTTATCTAAAAAAAAATAAAAAAATTTTTGTCTTTTCATTATGTATTTTTGAAATTCTATTAGTGCTGAATATAAAAAATCACATACAAAAGTGTCTAAATTGAATGAAAGCGTTAAAAATTGTGTAATTATAAAAAGTATTTGTGTAGTTACTCTACAGGATTGTTTTCAAGTTCACAAAAACTAATTGAAAAGGTATTTTTGATCATGAATCCGAAAATCTTAAAATCGGATAAATTCAAAAACTTGGGCGAAACAAAGTAAAGGGATTCTCAATTCAAGTTAAAAGTTTACCCTGAATTTCTCATAGATGTCATGATTCTTTCAAAGCTAGATTTATCGGCGATTGAAGACTCGGAAGTATATCTAAACAAAAATATTAAAATCAGTAGGGGAGAGTGACCAACAGTGTGCCATTGCAAATAAATTGAAATAAAATTGTTCCATAAAACATTATGAAAAAATTATTTATACATTATTCAAGAACATCTTGACTCCGATCAGAACAAATGGCTAAAATTTTAGAGCGTGGAATTTTGTTTTGAATATAATTTATCGCAAAATGTTTCAATCAAACAAAAATTAATCACTTTCTCTTTCTCTTTAATGTTTTTAAAGTTGGTTATATTTGAATTCTTATTGTGAAAGAAAGTTTATTGATCAAGTTGTTTTTTCTATTTTTAAAAAGTATTTTATCATCAACACGTATATAGGATGTTGTGAACTAAGATTTAGACAATTTTCTTAGACAATAACAATTTGACTCAATAGTCCCCTCAACTAGTTTTCAAAATAGTTAGAAAGAAGCAAAAATAACTAGTAAGTTAATGAGATAAAGGTTGAGAGGGGGTAATAGTTTGAAAAAGAGAAGGACGAAGGTAAAAAAAATGGAATTAGAAGGGTGCGCTGATGTCACGTGTTTGAGGGAAAAAGAGCGTCTGATGATGTTGATCGCGGTTCGTGCAGGACAAAAGCGAAACCGGGGGAAGTAGGGTACGCGGCGCGGTAGCAGGCCGACGGAGAGTTCGATTAGGAGACTCGGTGGCTCGTGCTTCGCGCCGAGCTGCGTCAGCGGCCGCTGGAGCCCCGGATATTAGCACGTTCTCTCCGCCTGCCGCTTGTCGTCTTGTGCTTGCACATGGCCGGCGCGCTTCGGCGCCGCACGTCCCTGCTCGGCATGCCTCGGCGCAACTCGTCACCGCTCGTTGCAATCGACTTCCACGGCCCGACGTCGACGTTTCAACATTTTGTATTTCGAACCCCAACTGCGCTAGCTCTTACTATGCTAGCTCAAACTCGCACTAACAATATTCCACGTACCATTACATCTTTTCCACTGCATCCATTTTTTTTATTACAAAAAATACTCATTTTAACTTGTACGACGTTACTCTCCTTTTACTATTCATTTTCTTTTTATTTTTCATATTTCAATGATAAACTCAATTGATAAACTTGATGAATGTTTTTTCCAATATTTTATTTTACTTGATTGTTGAAAATATTGTTTGATTTATTCAAACTAGTTCAAGTTATTTTTGGTTAGAAAAATCATGTGAAAGATGCAGCGCGTCCTTCTGCTTGATTGCAAAACTCGGTAAAATTTTCGCCGGGCCACGTGATGACATCTGAGTTGTGATGATTTGCCGATGAAGAGTGGCGGTGCTCACGTGACAATGTAGGCCACGAGGCACAAGGCGCTAAGAACGTCAATCGTTTCTCGTTTCTCTCTTTGTCGAACCAATAAAGATGTATCAATCAATCAATTATCGTAATTATATATTCGTCGTTCTTGTCCATTGCTAACCAGACGGTATTCACAAATCGTAACTTGATCGTCCTAACTACCAACCCCCGTCCTCCTTGATAAGATAAACAAATAATGACAAATATTTACAATAAATAACACGAACAAAAACGCGCTTCCTCAGACATTTTTTATTTCGCACGCCAAAAAGTTGCATGACCGCATGCGGTTTAATTGAAACAAAAATTATGAATTGTAGGATAATATTTTCGATTTGTTTGCTCTTTTTTATGAGGATTGACGTTGAAGATGTTTGAGGATGACGTCTACAGAGATTTGGTTGACATTTCACGAAATATTATTTTGAAATACAAAATTGGCCGTTGGAAATTGAAGTTAAATTTAATAACAAAATGCTGTTGTGCGCGTGTGGGGGATATAAATGTGCATGTATTTGTAATTGTAATAGATGTGTACGTGTTCATATGTTGTATTTATTGGTAACACAGGGCGCGGAAACGAACGAACACGCCCGAGTGCACGTTGCGCCATGAGACCAACAGGCTTTGGCTTACGACGTTGCAACGTTGCCAGATCGCACCGCTTTTTCCCACCAGATTTGGTGTTTTTTTACGCTCTTGCCTCTGCCACTCCGTTCAATCATCCTTTCGTTCGGCATATTATTATTATTATTTTTTTTTATTTTTTTTTTCATTGCACTCAATAAAAAGATTTTTGTAACATCAAAGGTGGCTTTTGCGAGTTCTATGATTAATTGTTAATTGTTTTTTTAAACTTCAAACATTTTTTTCTATATAGGTTTAATATGTCAAAAGTGTTCGTGGCGAGTGATTTAAAATTTTGCAAAGTGGATGATTTGTTTTGAATGATTATATTCTTGTTGACTTGTAATTGGTTTTAAAATATTTTTTTTTTTTTAATCGAACAAATTGAAAACGAAAATATTATATTTTGATTAAAGTGGATTAAAAATTTGATAAGAAATTCATTCAGATTAATTATTTGCAATTTATTGATTTGAATAGACTATAACTTTAACTTTGTTTCTCAGAAAGACGCATCCATTTCTTTGCTGGAAATAACATGAGACTTATGATTCAAGTTAACTTTCCAAAGACGAATTTTATTCTGCATTTATAAATTTTATATTTAAATATTTATATATTACAAACGCTTTTACTCACGTTGGCTTCTCCATTGCAATGTATTAAAAATGAAGTAATACATGAATCCTTTTATTTTTTATTCGATGTGATCAAGTTTTTGTAAATGAATTCAAGATTACGATATTGTTGGATCAGCAAGTTTTTTTTTTTTGTTTGAGTAAAAAATAAGCAAATCGTATCAAATCATATTGTTTTAAACTATGAGAAACCTTTTTTGACTTTTAGTAACTTTTTTGAGAACCCATCACATCCATTTCTGTATTGTATGTGTTATATTGGCAAATTTTATTTTTATTTATTTAATTAAAAAATCATTGTTGACCTTTTGATTCCACGTGGTAGACTTATTAAACAAAATAGATTTAGACTGACTAAATTGAATCTTTTTTTATCGTCTAATCTTTACGATTGCAAATATTTGTTTAGAGTCAATTGAATTATTTTTCATTCACTAATTTGATTTTAGTTATTTTTACTCAATGCAAGAAAAACCGAACTTATAAATAATGATGTATGTAAATTGTTGAAGATTGACCTGGAAAATTTCTCATAGTTTATCCTCATATACAGTCTAACGTTCAGTTTTTTAAGGATTATAATTAGAACAATAGGAACTGTCAAAATGTAAAATGTATTTTTTGTTTATTCGTTTTCAACAATCAGATCAGAATTCAAAATATAAATGTTTAAATAATAAAAAAAAAAAAGGATTCAATTACGTTATAGTGTCAATCAATGAAAAATCTTGACACTTTGCAAATGATTTTTTTTTCAAGAGATAGATGAACAATTTGAAAAAGATTAAAATTGAATTATAATTGCAAACATTCATACGTGCGAAATAACAAAATTATAAAATAATCAATTGTAAAATCGAAATGTTTTTATGATGAAAAGATTGAAAAAATACTTTGACATTACCAAAAAATGAGCATCTCACAAAGTTGTTGGATATGTTTTTTTCAAGATAGAAAAAAAAGGAATAATTGTAACTAAAAAGAAAAGTGTGACAGACGTGTATTGATGACGGATGAAAGATAAATAAGAAAGACGACGGTGAGGAATGAATTGTAGGCGCTGTGGTGTGCAGAGGGCAGGCCTAGTAAGAAATCCCTAAGTGGTGGTTGTGCGCGGCTCTCACAATGAGGAGCTGGCGCGCGCTGGCGTGATCGTCGGACGTGGCAACGTCGCGTTCGTGAGCGTTCGCGAACGTACGCCCTCCGTGCTGTGGCCGTGTCTGGCCGTGACGAGCGAGCTAACGCGCGCGCGAGCCCACGAGCTCGCGAGCTACTTTTTGGCCCTGTGCTTCGCTAACTTGTCAAAAGTTTCGGGTGTGTTTGTTGGGCTGCAACGGCGGCCTCCGCCGCTCCGTTTCCAGCCAACAGCCTCGTGTGCGCCAGCGGCGTCGTCGCAACCGCTCTTTCTTTCCTTTCCTGCAGCGATCGCCGTCTCACTCGAATCTCTCTTTCTCTCTCGCGTTTGTTCGTGCCAGTCTGGCAGCCAGCTCGACCTTTTTTTGAAACGTCCACGTCCAGCAGAACACTTACTCAACCTCGGCTTCTTCATTCCCTTGACAAACAGTCCAGCAACGGACGGACAGACAGTGCTGTGCAACTTTTGTTCCAATCGGTTCCATCGGTTGTTCACGGTTCGAGTCATGATTTGAGCAGACAGTCCGACCCGGTGAGTTGAGAGGGCTCACATACGCATACGGCACCTCTTTTGTAAACAAATCAATCCCGCTGATTCTGACCGGGGGTGAGGGGGGAGGGGCACGAAAACCAAGCACCTGACGCCTGCACACACATTTTTCACACTTTTTCTTTCGTTTTGTTGTCATTTTTTGTTAAGCGCGAACAGTTGCGCGGGAGTGTTGTTGTTTTGGGTGAGCACGAGTCCAGTTGTTGACAAAAATGAATTTTCTGTATCGATAGAGGAGTTTGTAGTTGGGTCTTTTGTGCGCGCGCATTCACCGAAAAAGATGGCGAGCATGAGTCTGATTCCGAACAGAGATAGACGACACTGAATTATGTCATTGTTAACGTCACGTCATTTGCTATTTGTTTATTGATAAATTTTTGTTCCAACCATTGGTTCTGTTTGGTTTGTCGCTCTTGCAATCGGAAGTTGCTAGAGTTGAAGACTCAAATCAAAAGTCCAAGAGAAGAAAATGTTGTCGAATTGAATGATTCAAATTTGTGCTTTTGGCAATATAATTAATCAAGAACAAACAAATTACACGTGTTGAATGAAAAAGACTGATCGACTTGGTTTCTTTTACGTTACAGGAATTGTCTGGACAGAATAGTAATGACAGTTCGAATGGGCCAGCTGGTCCTGGAACTCCAAATTCTCAGGGGATGAGGCCAACCCCTTCGCCGACAGGGTCCACTGGTTCTCGCTCAATGTCCCCTGCAGTTGGTCAGTTCATTTTACTTTTATCTTACATTTTGTTATTTTAAGACAGTTGTAAAATATTATAAAAAATAATTTGAAAACAAAAAGAATAATAAATAAGTAGTAAAAATATTATTTGTGTATCAGGCCAACAAAACGTTCAGATGCCTCCACGGCCGTCAAGTAGCCAGTCAGATGGTAGTGGACCAGCTCGCATGAGTCATTCTCCAATGACCACTCAAGGTACACACTCAACGACTGTTTTACGCCCATTTATTTATGCACTTGATATTATTCGAGTCATTTTGAACCATTTTTGAATGCATTTGCAGGAGGGTATCAACAACCTTTGGGTCCTTCGCCGCACATGCATAATTACAAGATGAACAGTAGTGGCCCGGGTGTTGTGCAACCCGGGCCAGGACAGACCGGCCTCGGGGGCATGAACCCAATGGCAGGCGGGATGGGATACGCGGGTGGTGCTGCCGGTGCGAACCAACCGGGCGCAGGATATCCACAGGGCTCGTATCCACCTCCGAGACCACACATGCAGTTCCCACAGGGCTACCCGCCACAACCGGCCAACTCACAACCCCCGCCCAATAATCAGTATCAGCCTGCTAGGCCAAACAATCTGGTGCAATATCCTCCTTATCCTGTAATTATCAAAGCTCATAACGTATACCTATTACACTGTAGAAACAAGTGACTTGAATCAAGACACATTTTCACAATATTTTCAACACCAAAAGATTTCTTTAACTTTTTAATACAATTTGTGGTCTCTTGTTATTAGTTATTTATTTTACAGTGTATTTGTCAATGCTGAATCCAAGAATAGTGATGTTTGATGTTTGATCTTTAATTTGCAGCACAAAATGGGGTTCAATAGTGTGCCACCCGGCATGCCTCCAAGTCCAGGGCCACCTCAAGTGTACGGGGGACCCGCTGGGGGAGGACCAGGTGGTGGAATGGTGGCACCCGGGATGGGCAACATGGGCCCTCCAACGAGTTCGATGGGCCCACCACCACCTTCCCCGAACCATGTGAGCAGTCAGCCGCAATCGCAACCCCCGGCACCCAGTATGCCCTCAAGTGGAGGAGGCGGTACGTCCGGACCTCCTCCGATGCAGCAGTCTTCGCATTCGCATCCGCCTGCAGCTACGCCTCCCCTTAGCCAAGAAGGTCCAGGACCAGGACATGGTGCGCCCAGTCCCATGCCTCCCCCAAGTACTACGCCGAACTCTCATGCTCCTCCTCCTAACGCCCAAACTCCCATACACAGTTCTTCTGCTGATCTCGCCACGGAGTCATCCAATGATAGTGGAATCACTACCACTGCTTCTGGTTAGTTGATTCACACTTTTAATCTTGCGTTATTTCACACTAAAAGATGAGATTTCAGTGATCAAGTTGGTTTGGTTGTTCCATTGGTGGTTAGATAGATGCAAATGTTTGTGTCTTTGGTGTGATAAAACAAGTTCATATGATTAAATTTTTGCAGGAACAGCTGCTATTAATGTGTCGTCGACGTCAAGCGGCACTGTAACCTCCGTCATCACAACCGGCCCTGATGGCACGTCTTTAGATGAAGGTTCACAGCAATCGACGTTATCTAATGCGTCAGCTGGTAAGACTGCAATTCGATGTTCAATTTTTCACAATGATAACTACATTTGATATACAAAACAGTATTTGTTTTAATTCTAATTTCTATTTGTTTAATATTATATTTTGTTTGTTAGTGTTAATATTAGTGTGAAGGAAAAATTCAAAGATGAAGAAGTAATTTTCATTCAAGATTGAAAATAATTTTTTTTATTTGTGGAAACTGTTTATCACGTTGTACTTACTTTAAAGATAAATTCAAAGAGAGGTTCACGACTGACAAAACCGACTGATTGAGCCGAAGAGTCAGGCAAAAGCAAAACTACCTTTTATTTCAATTCCGTTCTGTTTACCAACAACGCTAGTGCCCTGATTTGATTTCTCAAGGATATATAAATTATAACACACATTCATCCTTAAATTCACTTCATGCTTGGCAACAACAGCAGCTTTTTCTTTGCTATCGTTATCGAAACTTGAAAGTGAAAATTTGACAGTTGTAATAAAATAGTAGATTTATTTTTTTGTTAACTTTTGTGCAACATTTTTTCTGTTGCAATTTTAGTTTTCTTTTTTGTTTTATTTTCATATAATATTTCGATATGAAGCGGTCATATCGAAAAAAGTGTAAGTAAATTGAGCATTTAATTTCTTTTCTTTTTGATTTTTTTGTGGTGAGAATAACTTTTTATTTGAACTTTATTACAAACTGATGATTTTGATTCTTTTAGCTTCCGGAGAAGATCCAGCATTTACACCAAAGGTACGAAAAGACATGATGGGCGGTTATCACAGTCATCCGACGACACCGCAGAGCACGGTACCATCGCCCAGTGCAGCGAGTATAAATTCTATTCACGAAGAATATTCTGACATGAGTAGTCCTGGGTGGCCACGCACACCAGCAAGTCCTGTAAGTAACTCAAAAGAAAAAACAAACTGGATAATCATTTCGAAATAAAAAAAGTTTCAAGTATTGAACAGAGTTTTGTTTTTGTTGACAGGTATTCAACAGTCACGTGCCTCAAGATCCTTACCGATCTAAGGTAATCATGAAATTAATTAAAATGTTCCTTTGGGAACAATTGAAAATGTTTAAAAAAAGCAAGTTGGATTGAAGATGATATTTTTGTTGCCCTAGTGTGAAAATAGATTTATTATTAAATAGATAAGTTAAAAAATGATAACAAAGATGAAATTTTGCAGAAACCCGATAGTTTAGCAAAGCTATATGAAATGGATGACACGTTAGAACGGAGAAGTTGGCTGGACAAATTAGTATCATTTATGGAAGAGCGACGGACGCCGATCACAAGCTGTCCGACCATCTCCAAGAACCCCCTCGATCTGTTTCGTTTATATCTCTATGTCAAGGAGAGGGGGGGCTTCATGGAGGTATGCAAGGTGCAGTGTAGTTCCATCTAGCCCTCGGTGTATACTTGACGTATTCAATATATATACATTTTTATATATATATATATATATCTCTATATATACATATTTTACATATTTATTCAAACGAGAGTTGGTTTGATTTTGGTATCCATCACTTTTTTGTGTTTTTTCTAATCGCATTTATATGTCGTGTCAATTTTTGTCCTGTTTGTACTTTTACAAAGGTATTTCACGAACGTACATTTTATCACACAAATTTGTCAATATTGCAATTTTTCAAATATAAAGTTCGTGATTACTTCAACTTTTATGCACGTTTGTGCATGATGCACTAAAGATTTTTTTTCTTTTTTTTTATCTTCACCATTTTTCCTTTTCTCATTTCTTGTTTGTTTGTCCGTTTGTTTGTGTTTGTTGTTTGAATTTTCTATATTTCTTTTTTCACATGAAAATTGTTTACTCTTTCTCTATCGTGTTTGTTAATCATCAAGCGACATTTTTTTTAAATCGTTTGTGATCTTTTTATTTGACTTGAATGACATACCAAAACGCTTGTTACGCTCTTTAGTTTATGGAAGCAAAAAAAAAAAAAAAAAAAATATACCACGAAATATTTACCACGATGTACAACCCTGGTGCTACATGGAATTATTCTATTCCTAAAAACAAAATACTTTCTTTATTATTAAAATTTTCTGAAAATAATTTATCATTTATCGTTAAGTGTTTGGTTTATATATTATATAAAAGGGTGCGACAAACGACGAGGTAAAAAAAACCATGTTTTCATTTCGTTCCATATGTTTTATTTCATTTTCAATTTTTGCTTTTCTTTTTATCTTACAAGTTTTGTTTTTCTTCCTCGCAGTTTGTTTTGTACTTAAGCCGCATGCTTCAATGTAGATTGTGTCCGTTTTTGATTGATGTTTTTATTACAGTTCGAATTTTTGTGTTTCTCTTTTTTTTGTTCTCATTTTATTTAGATATTTATTTTTTCATTAAATTTGTGTTTTTTTCCTTGAAAAAGTTTGTACTTAACTGGGTTTTCTTTTTAAATCATATTTGTGGGTTTGTTACAAGCATCGTAGACGCGTCAAATAAATGAAAACATTTTTTTTCCATTTTGTTCAACAGGTGACGAAAAACAAAACATGGAAGGATATCGCAGGCCTCCTTGGCATCGGGGCGAGTAGTAGCGCCGCGTACACGTTACGAAAGCATTACACGAAGCATTTATTAGCCTACGAATGTCACTTTGACAGAGGTGGAGTTGATCCCCAGCCGATTATCAATCAGGTGGAAGCTGGCTCTAAAAAGAAAGGAACCAAAGGAACTGCTTCAGTACCTTCTCCAGGTCCGTTTTATAACAAATTTTCTTATCGCGAAAAATTTATAACAAAATTGTATATGCGAACGCATCACTTTTATTTATCAACTTGATTTGATTTCAATCATATAATGAATTTTTGTTTTTATTCAATTTATACTTATTTTTGTTTCCTGTTATCATAAAAATATTTGAATTTTTTATGAATTCAAGGGATAAATTTAATTGGAAATAAATTATACCGTTCGTTTATTTTTAATTGTTAATGTTATGATAAAATAATGTTCCCACATTTCATAAATAATAATCTTCAAAATTTTGCATGAAAGTCATTGATTGCTGCTTCTTTTGCTTATACAATATTGATTAATTGTCATAATTAAACATACCAAATTCTCACAACACGTACTTTTCAAGAAGATAAAACCATGTCGTTTGGCATTTGTTTTTTCAATTGTAGCCTTTCAATTGTTTCTCAATTGAATCTCAGCATTTGTTTACTCCTTATTAACAATCAAACGTTATATTAGAATAACACAAATATTTACACAACAAACTTCTTTACCAAAATGAAAATTTGACAGTTCTTTGAAACTGGGGTATTTGCTTGGACGACATGCTTGCTTGGGTTATAATCACAATTCTAACAAACTATTCTTGTTCCAAGTGGATGCTTTGTTTCTATTAAAAGTTAAAAAGAAAGATCTATCACGAAATCTTGTACGATTGAAACCGAATGAAACGCACTGCTTGTCTCATCGCAAATCCCATAAAATAACATTCATTCCTTCACCGTATACAGGATCATCCAACTCACAAGACTCTTTCCCAGCAGCTGGTTCTAGCAATACGTCAATGGACGGCTACGGGAGTTACCAGTCGAATTACTCGGGTGGAGCACCCGGGGGACCAGCCTCGGAATACACACCCCCGAACAGACCTCCAAGTCAAAGTAGTGCACCTTCCCCTCATCAAGGTAATTATCATCTTTTCAATTCAACCTTTCATCTTTTCAATCTTTTTAATGGCAGTTACTAATAAGCTTTTACGTTTTTTGTTCTTTTCACAGGAATGCAGCAGGGTAATTATCAAAATGCAGGCTCTTTTCAAAATTATCCTCAGGATCAGTATATAAGACCTCAAGGAGGATCGATGGCGCAACCAGGAGACTTTAATCAACCCTATTCGCCAAGGTCACACTATCCTCCGTACGTAGCAGATAATGAAAGGTAAAACTCAACATTTTGATTTCAACGATTATTGTTCCATGAAAGTACAAGAGTACATGGATTGTGGGTTGGAATTTTTAGGGGTTACTCAGGCGGAAACATGCCGCCAAATAATGCCGGACCTCAGGATATGTACAACCGATATGGCGGTGGACAGCAGGCAGCGTCTTATCCGCAGGCTGCACCACCTTCGGCGCGAAATAGCAATTACCCGCCTGCACCTCAAAGCCATCCGCCAGGAGCCCAACAGCCACCATCTTCGTGTCAGCCACCATCTTCGCAGGCGTCTGCAGCACCTACTTATTCTTGTCCTCAAGATTATTATCGTCAAGATCAGGTACGATCTTGAATTTAGATTTCGATATTACAGTTTATCGTATACGATATCTTATTTTTCATTTTAATTGCTAAAGATCGCATTTTTAAAAATGGTTGATTTTTAGGGAGGGTATGGAGGACCAGGCGCAGGACAAATTTATTCGACAGCAGCTAACAAAAATATGCCTCCGCCACCACCGGGGCCGCAGCAACCAAGACGGCATCCGGACTTTGCCAAAGACCAACAACAGTACCCTCAGTACAATCAACAGAGACCTGCCTATCCAGGTAAACAGTTGTAGACAATTAAAATATATGCGTCAATTATCCAGTTATGTAAAAACCAGAATTCCACGTCTTCTTGTACATGAATTAGTAATTTTGTAAGAGGAATAAATGTTAAAACAAATGTTAAATCAACAGGTTGGCCAGGCGCAACGAACCAATACAACAGTGGACCAGCAGGACCAGGTGCGGGTAGTGGACCGGGTGCGAGATTACAGTACCCGAGTCAGCAGCCTGCTAGCACGGGACCACCCAACACGATGCCACCTCAACAATCGCAACAGCAGCCGCAGCCGCAGCCACCTCCGCCTCAGCAACAGCCGCAGCCGCCTTCAAACGCGGCAGCACCGACTGTACAGCAGATGCAGCAATCCCCGCAAGCGCAGGGACACCCGCATGTGCACCCGCACGCGCATCCGCAGCACCCGCAGCAACCGCCGCAACAACAGGCGCCAGCCGTCGGACCGGCACCTTCGGCGGCGCCTCCGCAATCTCAAATGCCGCCAATGCCACAGATGCCACCCGTACCGGCGGCGCCTCCTAACGCTCCGCAATGGAGCACTCAGCAACCATCGCGGCCTTCCTCGCAGCCTAGCATCAACGCGATGCCCCCACATCCTCCTTCGCCCTGGGATCATCGCTATCCCAGTCAACCAACCCCTACTCCTCTTTATCCGCCACCGGGACCTCATCAGGTAGATTCATTTTTCATTTCATTTCATTTCATTTCATCTTTTCACAATTAAAATTTAAACATGAAGAGAAGAATATTCCAAGTTTTCAATTAGTTTCAACTTTTTTATTTCTTGTTGTATCATCTTTGAAAAATATTTTACCGATTATTGTGTTGAGTACACAGTGATAGAGATGATTAATTTAGAATTAATAAGGCAATTGACATTACACACATGATATTAATATAAAAAAATGAAAAGAAATCTCTTTTGCAGAGTCAACTTGGCATGGGTCCGGTTATGAGCCAACAGCAAGCTGCTCCAAAGAGGGAGATGACCTTCCCACCAGACAGCGTTGAAGCGGTCACGCCTTTGCATTACAAACGACGAAAATTAACCAGACAGGATGTCTCCCCGGTCGAAGCCTGGCGGATCATGATGGCGCTACGGTCGGGTCTCCTCGCGGAAAGTTGTTGGGCCTTGGATGTCCTCAATATTCTTCTATTCGATGATTCTTCCGTAAGTTTCTTCTTTTTTATGTTTATTTTTTTACTTACTTAACTGAAATATTAAAAAATTATTTGTCCGAACGTAATTCGAATTTGTCATTAATGTTTTTTTTTTTTTTTTTTTAATTTTCAGATACAATATTTTGGTTTGGCGAATTTGCCAGGACTGTTGGACGTTTTACTCGAACACTTTTCTCGTTCGCTGTCGGATATGTTTGAAATGTCGACACCTGAGGACGACAAGTCAAGTTGGAATGAAAAGTCAACGAATGGTCCTGAAGTAGATCTCGGAGCGGTGACGCGGCCAATCGACACGGAGGATCGTACAAAGCTCCTATCCTGTTCAAACTACACGTTCCTGTCCAGGCGTGGTCGACCGGTCAAGATGATACCGCGTGACGAGGACCTTTTCGTGTTGGACTCGAAACGTCAGTGGGACCATCAGGATCAAGAACCCGAAACGGAACCCTGGCAGGTCGATCCGAGCGCCACCAAGTACATCATCACCTGCTTCCAGTCTGAGATCAGCAGCAATACGTTTGCGCGTCATTTGCGCGACGAAAAGCCACCCCTATTGCAGAAAGAGGTGGACAACATGGAGACGAAAGATGAGGAGTCTAAGTTTGACGGCAACGCGAACGCTGACAGCCTTGACTCGTCGTGTTCGTCCTCGTCAGCGTCAAGTAACGGCTCAACTACGTGTCCGTTTACTAGAAAAGGCGTGGCAAACGACGTTGTAAGGAAAGAGTTGACGGTGGTCAAGCAGAATGACAAGAAAAAGAAGACCAAAAGTTTGAGTGACGTGCTATCGAGGATCAAGCGCGAGCCCACGGAGATGAACGACCTGACTCGCGAATTGTTTGAAAAGAAGAACGACGGCTCGAAACGAGATGGTGAGAATGATGTGGCGAATAACCCGACCAAGGCCAACAATAAGGCCGGTGAGCGATTCAACGAGCTGCCGCCTCCGAAGATCGAGCCTGAGGAACCTGTATACACGAACGATAACGGCAACTCGACGGAAAAGGAAGAGGAGACGACGACGACGGCGACGACGACGGCGACGACGACGACGACGACGACGACGACGACGGCAACGACGACACCTTGTAGAAATGACACCGAGGACTCGCAAAACGAAGAACTGAAGCCTGAACGAGCGAAAGACAGGGACAAAGAGAAGGAGTCCAAGGAGAAAGTTAAGGAAGAAGGGGATACAGAAGGTGAAAATGAGAAGGAGGAGAAAAAGGAAGAAACGGAAGCTGAAAGGCAACACAGGGAGTGGAAGGAGAAGATTGCAAGGCTAAAAGTGAAAGACCCAGCCGGCACGTTGAAAAGGCGACGAATAAGTGACTACGAAGATGAGAGTTACTCGCGAGACGAAGCGAGCTTGTACCTCGTCACCGAGACGCAGGATAGCTTAGCAAGGCGTTGCGTCTGCTTGTCGACGATCCTGCGCAACCTCACCTTCATCCCTGGAAATGAGGGCGAGTTCGCGAAAAATGTAACGTTCCTGAGTATACTTGGCAAACTGTTGTTACTCCACCACGAGCATCCCGTGCGAACACAAAAGACTCGAAACTACGACCGCGAGGAAGACGCGGACTTTGCCGACTCATGCAGCAGTTTACAAGGCGAGGGTGAATGGTGGTGGGACTTTCTCTATCACATCCGGGAAAACGTGCTGGTGATGTCGGCAAACATCTCCGGTTACATGGATCTGAGTTTACATCCGGAGGAGATCTCGCGACCGGTGCTCGACGGTCTACTACACTGGGCGGTCTGTCCAGCCGCCCATGGCCAGGACCCCTTCCCAACCGTGAGTCTCAACTCGTCCTTGTCGCCGCAGCGCCTGGCCCTCGAGGCCCTCTGCAAACTCTGCGTGACCGAAAGCAACGTCGACTTGGTGGTTGCCACGCCGCCCTACAGTCGATTGCAGAGGCTCTGCTCGGTTCTCACGCGACTGCTCTGTCGCAGCGAGGAGCAACCCATGCGCGAGTTTGCCGTCAACCTGCTGCATTTCCTCTCGGCGGCCGACAGCGGTGTCGCGCGCACGATCGCTCTGCAGACGCCGTGTGTCGCTCATCTCGTCGCTTTCATCGAACAAGCGGAGAGCAGCGCGATCGGCGTTGCAAATCAGCACGGCCTCGCCGCGCTGCGAGACAACCCCGAGTCCATGGGCACGAGTCTCGACATGCTGCGTCGTGCGGCCGCTACGTTGCTCAACCTCGCGCGTCATCCTGACAACCGCACGCTTCTGCTGCAGCACGAGTCACGACTGCTCGCCCTCGTGATGAGTCAGATCCTCGACCAACAAGTCGCCGCAATAGTCGCGCGCGTCCTTTACCAGTGCTCGCGCGGATCCTCCTCTACGTAACTGCTAGAGTCGCGTCTGCGCCAGCATTGCTCGTTGCTTATTGGTGGTTGGTTCATTCGTTGGTTCGTTGAAGGATTGTTGTTGTTGGAACACGCCGCTGCTGCCCCCTATGCATAATACGCGCGCGGTTTCGTATATTTAATACTTTCTCCGACATTTCCCCCCCCCCCCAATCTTTGATTCCACGGCGATTCTTTTCACCCCCTCCCCTCCTTTTGTTGCGTGTGAGTGATGATTTCAGAATTGAGCGAATGTGTGTATATGTACCGATGTACAAAGATAGAGACAGAGAAAAAGGCAACAACAAGAAAAATATACTTTTCTCTTATTCAATTGTTTTTTTAAACACCTTTTTTTTGTAATTGCTAAATATATATTTGTATATGTATATGTATTTTCTTCTTTTTTTAAAGGGGTTTTTAAGGCGAGGTAGTTACGATTGGTAAGGCGGTGCGATTTCATGGTTAATATCGGGTAACGATTCATATAAATATTATATTAATTATTGAGAAAAAAAATCATGTAATGCAAATTTTTATATTTGCATGTTTTTTGTGCTGTAATTAGCGAGTAATTAAGGATATTTTGTAGATAACACGGACCTTCCCTGACCTCCCTGCCCCCTCCCTCCGTTTTCCTTACCCCCTTGTCCTAATCCTTATATTGTATTACGCAAATTTAAAAAAAGGATGAAAAATGATAAATGATGAGGATGATCACACGTGACAGCGATTTATTTCTCACACTTCCAGACGTGTGAAAGGAGAAAAAATTTATGACGAAAAAAAATGAAAACTGATGATTTAAATAAACAAAAAATGATAAAGAAAATAAAACACGCGCTTCTAGACGGATTATTAAATATAGCGAGAATGTGACATAAGTGTGCGAGTATTTGACGATAAAGAGGCAAATGGCGGATACGATTTTGATGATAATGACAGATTCTGATATGTGTGATAACGTCGTTGCTCGGACGGGATAAAAACGGGTGGGAGGGAGTTTCGGGGAAATTTTCTTTTATCGACTTTTGGGTTCGTGCAAAAGTAAGCCGCGCAGAGATCAATTCTTTTCTTTTTTTTTAAACAATTTTATTATACCTCTGCGCTTATGATCAATTTGTCGATTTTCGCCAGGTACATGCATTTATACGCGCGAGAGCGGAGTCCTGATTCAAACACTTTTGGCGCGGACGATTAATGCAAATGAAATTATGAAACACACGCAAGTAACAAATAGATATGAAATAATTGCAAATTAATACGATTAATAATTGCGAGGAAATTAGTAAGGGAAGAATTTTCTGAGAGGAGCAGAAGTAACATTCTCCGAGGAACCCAGCTTCTCCCCACCCTACCAAGTATCCTACTTTATAGATATATCTTATTATATGTAGCTCTTAAATTATTTACTTTAGTTTGAGTGGAGATGCCTGTAAGTGTAATTTACTAAGACTTTTTGTAAATAAATTATGAAATAAACTAGACGTACTTTATCCAGAAACCATGCGTTCCATTTATTTATTCATTTTTCACTTTCAGAAGATCCATTATAAAGAAAACAAATCTTAACAAAATATGTATACTTGGTATATTTTTCAACATTTTTCATCTGACAGTTGAAAATATCATTTGAAGAAGTTCAAGACATTTGAGTGACACAAGGCCACTCAAAAATCCTTCATTTTTTAAATCAAATTTTACTTTTAAAAAATAAAAGCACACAAAATTTGTACAAGTTTATATTAACTAAAATCTAGTGAAATCTTATTGCAATGATGGAGATCAATATTGTGGAAGATCTGGCGCATGTGCGTGCGTGAGAATTCAGATCATGTCCCTTGTAACTGGTAGTCGTGACATGACGACACGTAAGAAGAAAAGTGTAGAGGTGAAGTGCAAGTCAAAATGATGATGAATTGAACAAACATCAAACTATTTAGATAACGTATTTTAAAATTGTGAATCGAGCTGATAACCACGTTGAGTTCGAATCCACCCTGTTTCATCGTACCTTGCTGCTGCAATGTTTGAAGGAGCGGTCGCAGCATTCCTCAATCGTCTGCTTGGCAGATATGTCGAGGATCTTGACACCGAACATTTTAATGTTGGCATCTTTTCCGGAGACACTTGTCTTACGGATCTGATTTTGAAGCCTGAGGCTCTGGTATAGTTCCTTCATTACTTTCATACTTGTTGTTTGATGTTATCTGATGTCTATATACATTTTGCTTCGAGTAAATAGATTCAGTTGAAACAAGAAACAATTAATAACGATAAATAAACTTTTAACGGGATATTAATTAACTATATTTTTTTGCAAAATTAATTAAGATGTTGTATTTATACATTATTAGTATTTTTATTACCTCTAAATATAATTGATTTGAATCCGTTTATTTGAATTATAGTATTGCGCAAAAAATAGTAGTTGTTTCATTAATTTGTTTCGATGGAAATTATATAGTATAAACTGTGTTTGAATAAAACATTTTATTCACACATTTATTAAAAACGTCAGTAACTCTTAAACCCATAATTCCTTCTACTTTTAATATATATTGGATCGTTTTTAGTATCAACTTGGACTTCCCATTAAAGTACACGTAGGTCTCATAGGGAAGATCAGTTTGAAAATACCATGGGTGAATCTGTTTGCACAGCCTGTTGTTTTAAACGTAGAGGTAAAAAGAATAATGTTATACCATAATACATTAATATGTGCATATTTTTTAAATAAATCAAATTGATGCAAGGTCAGAATCTATTTTTCCTTTCGTCAATATAAACGTTTACCTTTTTTTTCTTCAAAGGATGTATTTATAGTTGCGGTGCCGGAAACTTTTGGACCCTATGATAGCGAGATTCAAAAGAGATTGGTCCGAGCTATCAAGAAAAAAATTTTAGACGATCTTGAGGGCGACAAGCAGTGCATTCCAAGTGCAACATTTTCTTAATCAATCTTATTGTAATAATTTTCGTCTGATCATAATTTCGACTTTTTAACTTTTTTTAGATTTTATGAGTGACATTCTTTCGTCGATGGTTAAAAATTTTCAAGTCACTGTCAACAATGTGCACATAAGATATGAGGAAAACTTGACTGGAGATTTTTTTGTAACAGCTGGGATTTGTCTCCAAAGTTTGTCTATAGCGACTACTAACAAGTAAATTTTTTTATTGATTTTATATTGTATCAGTCTAAAAAGATATGATATTCAACCAAATGTTGTCAGTTCAAATTAATTGAATCCACACTTTCCTTTTGGTCTGCAATTCGATTTGAACGGAAAAAACATTTTTAAAACATGTTTTTCAAAATTTGCATAAATCTAAATTATCTTTTCAGCAAATGGAAACCAGGTGTAACTTCAGCGAACTCGACATCAGTGTACCAACTAATGAAAGTCGAGTCCTTGTCGGTGTATTTAAATCCTGTTGCAGAGTCGTGTTTTAAGAATTATTCCAATGAATGGAACAGAAACAATTTATTAAGCTGGAAAGAAATCATGTGTAAATCTTTGCAAACATTTGGAATGAATAATCAGGAATTTCAATTTTGTAAGTGACACTGGATTAATTTTTTCATTTCTATCGCTTCATCATCAGCATAAATCTAAGAGCATAAATCACAATTTCCAGTGATAAAACCTTTCACGACAAAAGTCAAAGTTATTATGAGCAAAAATAATAATGCTGAGATCTCGAGAATGCTGGTGGACATTGTTCTGCAGGACATAGCTATGCAAATTTCAAAACAACAATATGCAGCTTTTTCCCATCTTCAGGACTCGATGCGCAAAATTGTCATTAGCAGGTAATAATATTAATTTTGTTTATGAAAATTGTTTGACAATTTTCGGGTTTTTTTTTTTTTTTTTTAGTTGCAAGAAATAACAGAATTTTAAATAAAAACTTTTGCTCACAGGAATCACAGAAAATTTTACCCATCCGTTTCCATTTGCAAGGGCGGAGCTAAACACTGGTGGAAATACGCTTACAATGCAATTCTCGAGTACAATATCCGGCCCTGTACGTGGAATTACTTGAACACTCATCGTCAGAATTATCGAAATTACAAGAAAGCCTACATGGAAACATTGATGAAACCAAATGATACGGAGCTTAAACTTGATTTACAAAAATATGAAGACAGTTTGAACGTATTAAACATCATCATAGCCCGAGAACATGCTAAAATAGAACTGGAAAAGTTGCATCCTACTAAAGTCAAGATTGACCTAGGTGTATTCGCTGTGAGATCTGTGAGTGTGGACAAATCTCAGGATCTACTACAAAGATCTAGGGATCTTTGTGATAAAATTATTTGTAACGATGATGATAATGATCTTGAAGAAACTGTGAATATCTCTGATGGAACTATAAAATCATTTGGTGAGAACTTTTCAAACAAACAAAACATTATTTTTGAAATTGATATTTTTGAGACCAGCTCTTATGATATTTCCACTTTTGCAGACCGAAAGTACAATTTTACTTTAGTCAATTGTTCAGTGAGCCTACTGAATAACGATAAGGAAATATTGATAATAAGTATGACACAATTTTTGTCAAGCGTTGAAACTCGTCCAGATTCTTCCTCTTTCAAAATTTCAACCCGAGCTGAAAGTTTTGTTATCGAGGGGGTATCTTCAGAAAATGAACTGGTCACTATTGTCACTACAAATACGATTTTCACAGGTAATCGTGAAAAAATTATCATACTTTGTAAAATTATTCTATAATTTAAAAAATAAACATAATTTACTATAAAAAAAAGGGGGAACTCAATACTTAAAGTTATAATTAATACTTTTTTTTACAGGAAACGTAGCTTCAAATTTTCTAGCTATCGACTTTGAAAAAAGTGTTTTGCCAACACATTGCAATTATGAATTGAATGCAACTCTAGAGCCTATAGAAATGACCTATTATAATGTAAGCCATAAATGAATGTTGTATAACAAATTATACATTATAACATATATATTGTTGTGCGCAACGTAGTTGTGTGCATATATATATACACATATATTGATGTTCATTTTCTTTATATTACTTTTTTCAGTATTCGGTAGCTGAAGTGATCAACTTTTTCGAGTTGAACGCAAATCAGGTGCCGACAGTTACAAGTTCCTTATACAAAACGTACATGAAAATTGAAAAGGAAGTCATTGAATTGTCTGAGAAAGCGTTGTCTCGTACTACTAGAATCAATCTCAAATTGGATATGAAGGGACCGTATATAGTATTTCCCGAGTATGGCGCGATGCAAAAGTATGTTTATGATTTTTATATTCAATATTTGGTTTTGGAAAATGAATGTAGTTTAGATTATTTTGGCTATTGAACTGTGTTCTAGGGAGGGATATATTTTAATTGTCGACCTTGGTCGACTGACTTTAAAAACAGAATTGCAACCAATAGACGTTCAGCTGGAAGATGCCACTATTATGGAATTAGAAGAATTACTTTACGATAGATTACACCTAGTTTTGAATGATGGTCAAATTATTATTTGTCACGGAGGTAAGACACAATGAGATAAAATTTACAAGTGCAAAGAGTAGTAAATTTCTAGTGTTGAATTTGACTTTTTAAATAATTCTTTTTTATTCTCTTACAGGGGACGATTGGCGAGATATAAGAAAATTGAAAGAATCAGAATATCACGTCGTTCCTAAGCTACAAGCCAACATTACAATTGCCTCGAGTATCAGACCAGAATATCGCATTCTTCCAAAGTAATTAAAATTATTCAACTTAAATCTTTGATTTGAAGTTTATTTTATAACGGAAATGTTTTTTCGTTTTTTTTAGGATCAAAGTCAACATTTCAGCGTCTCATGTCAAGTTCAATTTATCTGAAAACAAATTTCAGTTATTGATGATGTTTTTGAATCTGTTAACTATTCCAAGTAGCTCTGACGTCGATGAGATGAAAACCTCGTTTATAAAATATATCCAAACACGAAAAAGATCGGAATTATTTTCAACCTCAGACTTGTCCAGAGTTAAATCTACGATAGTTTGGGCATCTGTGTGCACTGCTCAAAACAGCAGGTCAGAATTGATGTCCAAAGAAGTGAATCATTGCAATTCCACAGAAGTTGAAAGGTAAAATAATGTCAAAACAATAAATCTAACGTAGGATTAAAGAAGTCAAGAAAGCAGTAAGAACAGTGAATAAGAACACTGAAGTATTATATTTTCAATTCCATTTTTTTTCAGGAGCATTATTTCATCAGAAATCAGTGAAGATGATTTGGAACAATGGTTCAAGTCGTCTAATTTTTCTGGGTTTGAAGATTTCGTTTCGCCTTCTAACTTTATTAACTTTTTACTGAGATTTGTTATTGGCGAAGTACGTTTTTTAAGATATTATTTCTGTGGCTGTGAGAAAAAACCAGTTAACTACCAATTAAAAACATTAAAAAATAAAACACTAAACATTTTCTTAAACAAAACTGCAATTTTGAATAATACTAAAACTTGTGAATTATAGTTTGTTGATCCCAATAGCAACCCTTTTTTGAGTTGGTCTTATAGAAGTAGATAAAAAAACAACGTAAAGTATGTTTTTAACTTGAATGTATAAAAAAGCACTCAACTGGTTTTTCCTCACAGCCACAGATTTATTCTTCTAACTAATATGAAAATTTGACTGAAGTGAAAAATTGTTTGTTTGCAGTTATCCGTACAATTTGTTCAAAGTGGATCAGACGAAAGATCTGAACCATACTTGGTACTAAAACTCAACAACATTTACTCTGAAATTGCCATGATGAAATATGGATTTGCTATTCAATCAGGTATGGGGACCATTCTCCTGGCAGATAAAACTGAAGTTGGTGTCACTGGATCTTACTTGGAATTAATCTCATCTGATCCCACCAGTGAAATATTTTCTCTTTCATATCGAAAAGTAATTTCTTTTATTACTGATTCATTAGTTTCTCTGATTTATAATCATTTTTTTCATATCAAATGTTCGTTATATTCACAGATCAGGGCTGACTGTCCAGATTTTAAAACTCATTTCAAAAATGTTGAATGCTCCTCGGTAATGAATATCGGTCATGTAAATATAGTGTTTCACAGATGTGCAATAATTAAGTTGAAACATTTTGTAACTGACATCATGAAGTAAGTTTTGCTACAATTTATTAAATATTTTGGTCACGATTACGGATCTGATTATTTTTGTTGTTTCTTCTTTTCAGGATCTGCAAAACCAACTCTGTAAAACGAATTTTAGATTTGATCCAATTTGGATTAACTTTTTGTAAAAAAACAAAGGAAGATCCTCCTGTTCCACCAGGTAATTTACAATAAAAAACAAAATAAATACAATTAAAAGTCAAAATTAAGCTCTATAGTGATGAAACGATTCTTATTCATTTTTAGGTGCTATAAAACTCAGTTATTCCATAAGACTGAACACTATAACTATAAAACTTTGTAACAAAGATGAAGATTTGTTTTATATAAAATTTGTTGGATTAGAAAATGACTGTATTTATAATGCTAATGAAAGGATGATTTTGAGAGCTCATCTTCGAAGATTAAGTGTGGACGATTTGTGCGATAATAGTTTTTATGGCAAGGTAATTGAAGAAAAAATTTCATCTAAACAATTTACTATTGATGATGGTTATTATTATCAGTCCAATTTTGTTGGTAGCTATTATCAAGCGAGGACGACAAAGTTTTTGATTTGAAGTACGTGAGACATGCCCCAAAATTGTACAAGTGCCCGGATATAGATACTCGGCAAGTTGATATTTTAACAGACGGGAGCTTGAAATTTTCTATTGGAAAGATCAATTATGTTTTCATGTCTCGAAACATCCGAGATTTACAGGTAGATTGAAATTTCAGATAAACTTATCAAAAACTGAATATATTTCATTTGTTCTGATGTTACTTAAACATCAGTATTGTAATTTCAGCGATTTTTGAATCCTTTCATCCTCACTTTTTGGAGACGTTTCACACTTCGGATGAAAAATTTATTGTCCTGGAGTATTTTAGCTTTCCGAAGAAGTGAAACTAAGCTTCGCCTGTCAATTGATGTCCAAGGGCCAATATTGCTTCTGCCTCAAAAAAGAACTGCGCCAACATTGCTTATTTTTGATATCGGTTAGTAGCGTGAATTAACAATCAAGAATTGAAAAATTTGTCCTCAATATTATTAGTTTTAACTTGTTTATTGTAAATAAATATGAATAAATTAATATTTCAGGTATGCTGTCTATAGAAAATTTTTTCAAGAAGAGCGAAATATCGAAACAGTTATCGAAAAATAATAGTTTTGAAAATCAAGCGGACTATAATTATAGTTACATCATAGATAATGTGTTGATTAAACTCAAAGCAATGACAATGTGTAGGGCTAACATGACGCTTGCGGGATCATGTGAAATGCGGGTAGGATTTGCGGTAAAAAGAAACGAATAGTCCAAATAAATGAAACTTTGTTTGATTTATTTTTCTTTTAAGGAACCAATATTAGAAGAAGTGAGCATCCGCTATGATGTCAAAAGAAAATTTATGATAAAAAACGACGATGTTAATCAAGTGCACAATGTCTTGTATGACATCCAAGGTTCCGTCGATTTGATTTCAATCAACGTCGCGCAAAAAGATTTGCACTCAATGTTAGTGATTTGGGAGGACAACATCTCGAAATTGTTATCCATCAGTGATTGCATATATAATGGCAACACCCCTTTCTTTTATCGCCCGAAACAAGATCCTGTCGTCAGGAAACTCGAAGCCTTCTTTTCTCAGGACGAACAGCCGTATAGTGAGATCAGCATGAAGATGACTTTTGACGGATTGCACGTCAATTTGTTTTCCGATACCGACGAGGTTTGTCAAATTAGTATCTTTTTATTTTAAATTAAACAATTATTTACTTGTTAAAATAGGCTCAAAACTTATTTCGAAATATTTTTAGGTTTTGAGTTCTCCTATCCGGGATTACAATCGAGGCTTATGCAAACTCTCATTCGACGATGCTATTTTGTTGCTTGATTATTTCAGCGACAATAGTTTCAATATGAAAATTGCTGTGAAAACGTGCACTTTAGATGATATAAGAAATTGTGCCCGTCTAGTTCAAAAGTAAGATAATTTGAAAATAAAATGTCTTCCGATACAATTTATAATTCTTCTTAATAATTATAAGAAAATGTTATACAATTTTTAGGATTATACAATCCCCGTTGAAAGATTGTGGGAAAAATGGCGAGTCAAAGATTTATGTCTCGATGCCTCCTGCTCTAGATGTCACGTTAAACAGGACACCTGCGGGTGACATTTGTTTGGACATTCTTATTGAAGAATCACAGCTAAATATTTCAGTTTCTTTTCTCACGGAACTGGGACGGTTTTTAATTAATTCAATTCCTTATGAACAAGATGATGAAGGTGTCGTGAATGAAGCTTATGAGGATCCTGAAACGACAATCGTACGAGTTTTATTTTATTTTGCAATAAAAATTCCATAACATTTCAACCAAATTGAACCACCCATTTGATTTTTGCAGAAAAACGTTGTCAAGAGGAACATTGAAGCTAATTATTTGAAAAACGAAGATCAAAATTGTGAATCATCAGGTATAAGTTAAAAAAAAAACAAATGAAGCACATATTTTTTATTAAACTAGTATTTTTAATAATGTTACATTTGATAACAGGATATTCTTTATCGCTACGTTTACGAAAGCCAGAAATTTGGCTTTATAGTAGTGTAGAATCGAGTAATGCTCATGCAATGATAATAGAAGCTGAGCTAACGATTGAGAAAAGCCGACACAAAGGGTCATCGTCGGTGATTTTTACTTTGTCAGGATTAAGAGCAAAGAGTAAAAGTCAAGAACAAGATTATCACTGGATTCTAGAGCCGTGTGATATCGAGATTCATCGAAAACAGTGTAGTCAGGAGTCACATGTACGGGTCAATGTTGTTATTAGCTCTGTGAATATTTATTTGTGTGTTGGGGTGATTAATAGTTTAATAAACGTACGTATTATAAAAAAAATGCACAAA
This sequence comes from Trissolcus japonicus, assembly GCA_030522925.1. Taxonomy (NCBI): domain Eukaryota; kingdom Metazoa; phylum Arthropoda; class Insecta; order Hymenoptera; family Scelionidae; genus Trissolcus; species Trissolcus japonicus. The sequence goes on along the minus strand of JAPYZS010000356.1, from coordinate 114,952 downwards.
ACATGTTTGGTATTAGTATGAACTGTTTTAATATCACTGGTTCAAAATGTATTTACAGATTGTCAGTGAAATCTTAAACTTTCTTCACGAAAGCGATGTTACTGTACAAAATAAAATTGATTTCCTCTCATCTGGAAACCAAACTGATCTATGGCGACCGAAAGAAATATCTAGGATACTTTATGTGGAAACGCCGAAAGATAGTACGTTTTCAAGTAGACATCAAAAATTATCCGCATCATTTAAACTGATGATTTAATTTGTTGTTGCAGATTATAACTATAGAAAAAATTCTATGTCTAACGGTAATAAAAAAGTTCGAGTGTGCGAAGTCAAGTCCACGTCGATCGAAGTTTTGTTTGTTCTGGAAGAAACCCTTCAGAAAGTACCGATTGTTAGGAGTAATTTTGAAGTTCGGGGTAGCATAAATGATTGGAACGATCAATTTCAAATACAGTTTGATGTGTCTGTTTGTGCCTTTTGTTATGACGTTAATCAGAACAAATGGGAACCCCTGATAGAACTCTGTCAGAATCACCATACCAATCAATATAAACCTTGGGAAATAACTTTCAGAGTAACTATAAACATTAATTAAACGTGGTTTAATTAATATAAGCAATTAAACAGTGATGTTGAAAAATGATTGTCATTCCAGGTGCATCAAGCGGAAAGTTTTCCGCTAAACTCCAGTTTGATTGAATCGCAACCCTCTGGAACCAGAAACAGTATTAAAAAAAGGAAAATCGATTCGGCTTACAATGAGGATGAACATAATGATGATATGATTTTTATTGCACCAAACGAAGATTCATCTAGAATCAATGGTATTAAATTTGCTGTTTTCTTCATTTCTTTTGCATAGTTTCAATTGGAAACTTTTGTAATATATAAAAGTTGAATTTCATAATAAATAAAACAAATTTTAGACGTGAACTATAATTTTGAAATGGAAGATGAGTCGGATAATACCGATGATGAAATGGGATCAGACAAACTGAATCATGCCTTTTTAAATTTTTTGACCATCGATAGTAATGACGAGGATAAAAGTGATTCAGAAGAGTCGAGCAAGTATGAAGATGACGAGGAAGGTTTGTAAATTAGAATAATCAAATTAGTACAAATGTGAAAGGTAAAATTTTTTGAAATATGATTTCATGATTTGTACCACCACTTTAATTATATTGTTTTGTAGAGCGGTTCAAAGCTGAAACTTCAACTATAACATCTAATGCGTCTACAATGAAAAATCGAATGGTTCATAAACAAGCCATGCATATTATCGTACATTCAAAAGAGATGATTAATTTTACAATATCCACCAATACAATCAGCGTTTTGGATTTACTGATGAATGCTTTCGAAAAAGATAAGAATGGAATCCCAGCGGTACCCGCTAAAGTTGGAAAACTCACTTTGCACAATAGCATCGGTTATCTGAGTAAAGTGGATTTCTTCGTTAAAAAAGAAGTATGATTTTAATTTTTTTATTTTAACTTTAAAATGAAACTCAGTTTTCATTGTCATGAAATTGATTAAATTATTTTTTTCAAATGATTTCAGAAATCTGTAGCAAAAGATCACTTGGTTCTGATCGCCTCGCAATCGTTTCCAAAAACCACATCTCCTACGAGCTTACCAGGCTCTCCAGATTCAGAGTTGCCGAATTCTAAGATAAACGATTTTGCAGCGAACTCAGCAGACATCAAAACTTACTTCAATGAAAACGAGGAGTCAGAAATTTGTGTCCCTTCTTCGTTTAATGATAATGATTCACTTTTAGCAATGTACAATCAAATTATCAAAGAAAGATTAAGGATCAATGTAGAAGGTACTTAACTTTGTAGAAGTTAACTGTGTAAGCATTGTAGTTTAGCTTGATCAAAGGTCTAATTATTGCGAACGTTTTGTTGTAGGTTTTGAAAATATTGTTTTGTATAGCAGCAACATAAAACATCAGAGTTACAACCTCGTACCTTTGAGGCCAACAAAAGATGGGATCCGATACCACATTGTCGTTGAAACCACAACAGACTGGCGGTTGCACAAAAATATTACTGTCAGATCTCCGCTTCAGGTAATATTTGTACTACTTTTTAATATCTATCATTTGACTAATTAATTTAACTTGTATTCTTGATTAATCTGTTTTTAGATTCGAAACGAGACTTCTTGCGTATTGGAGCTATATTACAAAAAGCAGACGTTGGAGAAATTGAAACTAAAAAATTTAGGCCAAACAGTGAATCCGTTCGCAGATTTCATGAGAATGACATTATTGGAACCGGAGGGAATATACAATGTCCCATTATTTATTGCATATCATTGCTCCATCCATCTTTTACCGGCTTATTCAGAGTAAGTTTCATCTGAGTAACCACAGATGAAAAAATTGAAGTAATAAATTTGAAGCAAACATGTTTTAAATAAGCATATTGTTTTGAAGTAAAATTTTTGTTCGTGTTTAGAAAACACCACATAAGCAGTGAGGGAATCTTTTGGCTGGACATGGACGATAATTCGAATTTCATCAAAGACATAACTTGCGATTCAAAGGAACCTGCGGGCGATGGTTCTGTTTTCAGTGTCAAAGCGATTCGATGCAAAAACAACTATGTTTCTCACGCAAACAGTCATACACCAGAATATCTGATTAAAATTGTTCCTCCGCTTGTTTTTGATAACAAATTATATTTGCCTATTCAAATCAACATACCGCATATAAATTATCAAGTACAATTGGAACCTGGCGAAAGGTCCAATGTTTATCCTGTACAGTGTGATAAGGAATTTCAAATAACGATAAAGGTTTGTTCCACGTTCGATCAATGTATGCCCGATTATTTATTACAGTTGATTCACCATGATTTATTTCACAGATCCCACGGTATTCGGGCCATCAGTGGATCGGAAAGGTACAATTGACGTCAACTTTAGAAAAGAAATATGTAAAAATGGTAACTGATCAAAGCGACAAAGCAGAGGCAAAACCATTTTTATTATGCGTCGAGATCGACAGGACGACCTGTATGCTGATCAATGTTTATGCCCAGTACTGGATTATTAATAAGACAAGTCTACCTCTTTCTATTGGAGTAAATATTACATCAAGCCAAAATTATTATCATAATCAATTTAAACTAATTAAAAATATCAAATTTTATTTTCATTTGCCTTAAATATTTTTCTGATTTATTGAAAAATTTGTTTTTCAGGAATCGCAAACGAACACAATTCATGATATCTCTGGAGAAGAACTGATGATCCTCTCACAAAAAGAAACCCGGAAACGGCGAAGGTCGATCCGATTGAAAGCTCAATGTTCAGATTGGTCGGCTTCGTTTAAATTGGATGGAATTGGCTCGATGTCTTTGATCCTCTGCAAGGACTTAGAGAGACGCCGAAAGTATCGCATTTTTGTTGAAACGTGCGTTTCACGGCTCGCGCCCCTTTTCACAAAGATCGTCACTTTTTTGCCTTATTTTTATGTTGCGAATAAAACTAAGAAAACGATAAGGTATATGGAAAGCAACGAGGAGGCTGACTTGTGGATCGATCTTCAACCGGGTCAAGGGTCCCCATTCTGGCCCTACACCGAGTCAATGAAAATGAAAGTCAAGTGGAAAAATAGTCAACAGGTCTCGGAATGTTTTGACATTATGAAATTGGGCAAAACTGTTCTCCGAATGGACAATGGGGTAATTCATTCATGTAGCTTTTGAAAGCTACAACATTTCAGCTAAATTAAATTAAAATTGCTAATGTATATTTTTTTTCTAGACCGCTGTTTGTGTCGAAGTGAGCGGTGGAAGCACAACTCCGTATATTATAGTTTTTCATAAATACCGACCTGGAGATTCTCCCGTGAGAGTTGATAATATTTGTAACAATTTAATTTTGAAAATCAATCAAATCAATTTGGGACAAACAACTTTGATCAAACCACTGCACAGCATTCTTTATACTTGGGACGATCCTACCAATGAAAGAAAGCTTATGTGGAATGCCTATCAGGGGCTGGGGAAAGGATTTTCAGCAGAAATAAAGAAGGTGAAGTCTAATTTTTTCCGAATCAGGCTGGATTCATTAATTAAAATGAACTTAATTGTGACTTTTTTTTGACATTTGGTGTGACTTTCAGGATGGTTTTGGCGTGGAAAAGATATGCTTGAGAAGTATAGCTCTGCTGTCGAAAAAAAGTACTTCCAGTTCTACAGACTCTGCTAATTTTGTTTTCATTGAAGAAAATGGCACTGAGAGGCCTGAAAACGGTTGTCATTGTGACAAAATATATTCTTCGACAACAGATAAAACGACAGAAAACAATCATGTTACAGTCTACTGGGTTAGTTATATGGAAAGGGAGCAAAAAGTTATCATGTTCACGCAGGATGAAAATATCTTTCGTCATGTTAAAAGTTTTGTTGATCCTGAGATGACTGACAGAGAGATGTTTATTACATTGGCAGGAATCGGCATTAGTTTGGTGAGCTGAAATACACTTTTATATTTATTTCCTTTTTGTGCTATATTACTTTTATTATATCATATTTATAAATAACTAATTTCTTTTGTAACATGAAATTATTATTTAAATTTCAATAGATCAAAAATAATACCATTCATGAAAACAAAGAACTGGCCTACTTGAGTTTGAGTGATTCAGCAGCACAGTGGGAAGTTTTTGTTGGTCAAAGGTGGAAACAATTAACCCTTGAACTCAGCGCCTGGTTGGAAGACAAACATGCTCGATCCCTTGGCCGGGCACAATTCCAAAATTTACTGGATGTAAGAGAAATATGATGTTATAATTTTGAGATTTAATTTGAGCATAGGTTGGCTAAAAATCGCGCTAAATTTATTTTCAGATCAATCTTTCCAAAATGTATATGACAAAACCATTTTTTGGAAAACTGCGTCGCTCGTATTCTCCAGGATTGATGTTCCAGTATCGCAGATCAGCAAGTCTATGTTTCTGTCATGGTTTTTTACATAAAGTACAAGTGCGTAAGAATGAATAATTAATTGTTGCCAAGGACTTAAAATAAAAATTATTGTATTTATTTAAATCAAAATGATAACAAATTCTATTACATTGTTTTTGTTTGCAGATTGATAATCAATGTTATGATGCTGTTTTTCCAATTGTACTGCACTTCAGTAAGAAGCAGTATTTGTGCAATTCGTCTGAGAGTCGCAAGTTTAAACATTGCGTGGAGTTCCATTGTTTGAAAAAGTACAAACCAAATAGAACTATCTACAAGTAAGATTATAGTAAAACTGATAATCGATGTGAATTCAAATTTTAATCTCTAATATTTTCAGATGAAAAATAATAATAATTAACTTTCTTTTACAGAGACCTCACTGTTTTTGTGGAAGAATTTAATTTGAACTTGCAACAAGACTTTTTGGTTCAGCTGATTAGTAATTTCACTTTACCAAGATTCCAGTCGCAAAAATCAGTTGCTGCCAAAATAAGGAAAGATTTATCTGCATACAGAACTAATTTACTTCACATCGACGACCAAAAAGTAAATATGATTATTTATTGATATAATAAATAATTAATATTAATATTAAAATGATATACCGAATTAATGATATTTTTGATTTGATTACTGTAGGACTCAGAAGACCATCATAATTTTATTGAGCACATGTACATAACGCCGATAACGTTTCAATTAAAATTAATAGCATCTACGGATGACTGCTCGTTTGTTAATGCCTTATATTCTCAGTTTGATTTTTGCGGTGTCGTCAAATTGATATTTGATTACGTATGCACAGGCATATTTGAAAAAGATGCCGAATTCAAGTATGTTGGGACATTGCCATTTTTATCCTATATGAATTTTACAAATTAAAATTTTATTCAATTTTATTAATCAATGTTTTCAAATTTAGATTACCGTCTTACGAGCTTAACAACCACGCTCTGCGAAACAAAGTATTCTTGTCCAGCGTATGGAATTTTTATACTGGAAAAATTTTACAGCAATTCAATCTTTTGATACGCTCCATTGCTGTGTTAGGAAATCCATACGATAATATGAAAATGTCAGAAGGTCCCATTAATGAGACACTGGTAAAGTCGCCTTAAAAAAATGTACACCGTTAAATAATCAATGTATGATTTAATTTATAATATAATTTTTGTTTTCAGATTCTCACATACAAAGATGAAGTGGCAGAAAAATTAGCTTCTGATTTAGCTTACTATCTTGGGTTCCTTATTGTGGACTCCACTTCACAAGTGGCAGTTTCAAATGCCTATGACGCTCAAATCAAACCCAACATTAAGGTATCTTTTCGTTTTTATCATTAAATTGCTTTTAACGCGTTGAATATCAATTTTGTTTAATTTCAGGGGAAATCTCAGCACAATGAAAGTTCAAACGATACGTGTAATCAGATGTCTCTAATAAAAAATACCATGATGATTGAAACGGAAATAGAACTCGCTTATTCTGGACTTGTAGTGCAGCCGGTTGATGGTACAAAGATCTCACCTTTTAATATACAAATTAATGCCTGTCGTCTAAGATTTTTTTTTCTTTTGCAGGAACTCATCACGAAGAACTGAAATACTTCTTCAAGACTTTGGGGAAAAAGTTATTGAGATTAACAAAAGAAAAAGACAAGGATGCTTCTGTGCAGTTGACAGACTTCTGTCCCAATTCTATCGCCGATACTTTTAAAAGGTGAAAAGTCAAATCAATCAACAGAGTTGAATGAGAACAATGGAAAAAAGCAAATTTCATGATACTGAACTTTTTTCAGAGCACAAGAGGCCGGATTTAAATTTATATCTAGGGTTCGATTGCCGCGAGCAATAAGTCGGTACAATGTACGATTTGTGAAATTCCAAAAACTGTAATTCTTTTTTTTTTTTTTTTGAGTTGATGATTTTTATAATTTTAAATCAACTTTTTGCAGGGCGTCGAGTCATATTCAAGTGACAAAGCTAGGGGATTTTATTTGTGGAATTGTATAAATAAAACTTATTTTTCACTGAAAGATTCGTTTTGGGCTTATGCCATTCTTGGGAACGAAGGAAAACGTATCGCTTTGGTGTCGATGCAGTGAGTTCATAAATGTTGACAGAAAAATTTTAAATAACAAGTAGAGCAAGGAACTGGACAATAATATTTTTGTCACTTTTAGACGAATATTTTTAGTTGATAAAAAAACGGCTTGGGGAAATTGGAACGTTGAGTGGATGATTGAGATGTGCCATCTTGTAACGCCACCAGTTTTAACCAAATACAAAATCATTTTGAATGTTAATAAAGTGAGTAAAAATCTGAACAGAATAAAATCTTGCATTGATATATTTTATGCCTTGTGTTTTATTTTCAGAGTCGAAGGCCCGTGTCTCCAGATGTTGAATGGTACTTGGAAAGTAAAAACGAAGCCATACTTGAATGGTTGTGTCACAAAATCAACATAGCAATGATAATGAACATGGAGAACGACGCCCACTTATTGAAAGAAGAAGCATAAAAATTATAATTCGTACGAATCAACAAATCTGTATATTCGTTGGCTTATTGTACAATAAGATTTTTTTTTAATTTCAGTGCTTTATAAATAAATGTCATATAAACAGCTGACAAAAGTTTCATAAACATAAGCACTTCTTTCAAAAGTTTCATAAACACAAACTGGTTGCAGAAAAAAATTTGAGCAGAATGAATTTTAAACTATGGATTTTATTAAATTCGATACACAGTGGCGTATTCAGAACAACAAATGACATTGAGAGTATTCAAATTTGCCTGATTCTCGCTATATGTCGACAATTTTTTCGTCTAAAAAGGAGTTTGCCATATAATTAGTTCAGATTTTCTTTACACTCTTAACCAGTACATGCCGCTACGGATGACGTTGTAGTCTGGCAAATTCTCCACGGGTCCCACTGCTGCTACTGCTGGGCAGCGGTCATAAATGTGTTTGTAACAGACATTGTGAATATCTTTAGCAGTAATACTCTGAAATCACAAAAATAATACCGTAAAACATCTAATTCTTTCATTTTCAACAAACTAAAAATATAGTTTAACGTTTTTTTTTTTTTCTATTTTATCACCTCTAATCTAGCTTCGAATTCATGAAGAGGCATTCTTCGTCCGTAAAACAACATTTGTCTGCCAATATCTTCACAGATGGCTGTCGATCCATCAAGTTGTAAAAGCATATTTGTTTTCAAAATGTTCTTTGCCCTCGCGACTTCTTTCTCCGTGACCGACGTGCACAATCGTTTCCATTCTTGTTGGATTCCCCACATCATGTCTTCGCAACTCATTGGATTCGCTACGAAGTATATTCCCCACAATCCAGTATCCTGAAATCGACCCAAATAAGATGTAATTTTTTTTAAGTCAAAACAAAGAATATGATACCATTTTATCTTGTTTAAATTCTTACTTTGTATGATGTATTAAAACTTTGGAAACTATGACAGAAGCCATGTTCTGCAGATTCTCTAGCCAATACTGTTGCGTTGTTGACACCACCACCTTGGCTTCTGTCCCAGGAACCCATAAGAGTGGTAGCGACCATAAGAGGGAAATTGTCTGGGTCAGCCCATCCAACTCCTATAATAAAAACAAAATATTTTGTCTTAATATTGTCTTACAAAAAAGCTTTGGAAATTTATTTAGATTACTGTATACCTTCAATAGCTACAGCAACATGTGCAAGTGGAATGGAATCATCTCGCACACGGATATCAGATCCAGTGTAACGATGTGGAGTGACCAAAGGTGGAATTTCATCATATTTTGGACCGGATGACTTTCCAAAGTGTTGGTCTGCCAATTCTACCAGTTGTTTGTGATCTACTCCACCAGCACCAGCAAGAACGAACCTAATGAAATTTGTTTGATTTTATTATACATCACTATAATACATATGTTTTGTTTACATATGTGTGAAAAACAAAATTCAGGTTTATTTAATTTTACACAAACCTTGGTGGTCCATAATTAGTTTTCACGTAATAAAGAAGATCATCCCTAGTTATTGATTTAATATTTTCAGTTGGCCCAAGGATGGTTCGACCAAGAGGAGTTCCCTGATAGGCTGTCGAATGTAAATGATCAAAAACAACTTCCTGAAGATTTGTCTCGACCTCCTGCATCTCTCTGAGAATCACTCCACGCTCCCTTTCAATTTCGCTCTCGCCAAATTTGGAGTTCTGAATGATGTCGCTGAGAATCTCGACTGCCTTCGGCACATCTTGTGCAAGACATTTTGCATAAAATACTGTCTGCTCTCGACTCGTGTAAGCGTTCAGGTGCGCGCCGATGTTCTCAATTTCTAATTCCAAGTCGGTTTGTGATCTTTTGGCTGTACCCTGTTAAACAAAAATGATGTTCAATCTTGCTCAAAATTTGTTACATTTTTCAACTTGATATCGACAGTTATAACAAAATTATAATGTCAGACTTTTATTTATTTATTTATTTTTTTTTTTCAACTCAAACATTCATATCTTGATGATTGTGTTTATATTTTTTTCACAGAATAAATAAGCTTTTAACAATTTGTAAAAAAACCTTGAAAGCCATATGTTCAACAAAGTGGGCGACTCCATTAGTTTCGTCTGTTTCGTATCTGCTACCAGCGTCGATCCAGAGTCCAACAGTTGCGGTAGCTGCACCGGTGTCTTCGGTGGCGACTCGCATTCCATTGTCCAAGGTGGTTAACTGTGTTGGTGGCTGGTTTATCAACACTTCCTTTAAAGAAGCTGCGGTCGATCTCCATCTCTTTGCGTTCTGACAAAAATGAATTTTTATTTATTAATCATTCAATTTCACAACCAATCGCAATCTCTTTTAAATTATAACAAATAAAAGAATCTAATTTTTTCATTAAAAAAAAAAATGAAATGATAGACGTGAGGGTTTGTGACAAACTTTCTCTAGTGTGGATTTTTAAAGAAAATTGTAAGGTCGTGTGGTTAGAGTTATTCTTGTCAGACACCAAAATATAGGTTAGATTTGTCAAAAGTTGTCTTCGGAAACACATTAGTTGACATCAACTGACAATTCATGGAGAATCGACAGGGTGTAGATTGGTTGTGAAAAATTGAGTTATTCAAAACCCAAATTTATTGCACGGATATATAAAATAGAAACATTTAATGTTGCATTACGTAAGGTACGTGTAAAAGATTGTTATTTCTATGAGAAGATGGAAAGGTTAGCGGCGATCGATTGAATCAGTGAAAAGAGAAATGTTTGTTTTTTAGTATAAACAGTGAAGGACAATAAATTTACCCGAATCAAGCTGGTTTTGTCGGAATAATTCCGCAGCGCAGAACCGATCCTTAGCAGACGAGTCGCCATTTTTACTTCTAGGCCATGAAAATGTGATGACAACAGATATGTGGCGAGCTCCAAAATTTCAGTCCATTAATATGGTAAGATTAAAAAAATTGATTAATAAGGTATAATTATTTCACAAAAATTGTTAAAACGATTGAAAATATTTTTATTTTGTTTTAATTTGCATAATTAATTTTCTTAAAACCGCATCTTGTTTTTTCGCCGACTGGGTTGATAAATCAGTTGTTAATATGCAGAGTACAATTTTATCGACATTTAAAATAATTATTTTTCAATTAAAGTCAAAAAGCGTTTTCAACTTGTTGCATTTAATGCAATTTATTGTACAATGAAAATAATATATATTTTTATTTATCATATTAAAAATTTTTTGTTATTATAAATTAGTATAAAATTAAACATTCATTCGAAATCCATATTGATTTTAATATTTATAAAAATCATGTAAAAAATATTTTTTGAAATGTTTAATAATGATTCATAAGTAATTTTTAATTTTTTAAAGAACGGGGTGTTTTGACTAAAAGTTACATCAGTGACCGCATTGTACCTCCCTCTGTTTCCACTTTGGCCAGAACACGTCGTGAATAAACGTGCCTACTCCAAAGCCTTTAGAGCAGTTTGTTGTTTGTTGTCTGCATTTATTCACACGTCAGTCAGTATTTGATCACGCTCGTGCCGGTTGTGTGATGACGTAAAAACATTTCCGGATTGTGCCGGGTAAACGATACTTTTACAACTGATTACCATCATTATGTTTCTTCCCTTAAACGCATGTGTTTGTTTACTTTTTTCGCACTATTTGCATCACTGACATTTAAATGTCAACAATAATTTCAAGCCATTAAATGAATTATTAAAAAAAAATCAAACGAAAAATGTAACAAATTAAAACCGAAAAGACGTTTGTAAAACGTAAACAAATATGGAGTGGTGATTCAATGAAACAATTATGAAATAAGTAATTCTATTCTTGACATGTGTTGTTTTGTGTTTTGCAGTGAAATATTAAACAAAGGGTCAAAGATGTGTGAGTGAGTTCATGAAGATAACGAGTACTAAATAATATCTGATCGTCGCATGTTATTCGCCACCAGGCGGAAGAAAAGGAGGAAGAGATGTATCTTTAATTATCGCTTTCACCTTTTACATAAAAGGTAATCATATCATTTTTATTGGCCTCGATAAATTGTGTCGTCATATAATATATTCATCGGGATTTCAAAATGTACCTACTATAACTTGTCAACATTATAGAAATGGAATTTTTTACTTGCAATTTAAATAACAAAAACCAATTAATATGTGATTCATCCTCAAATTTGAAACCTTACTTCATTATACAGAGTTGAAAATTATATAGAATTAAAAATAAAGAAATCACCATCTTTAAAATGAAATTATCATTCTTAAACGTTTTATTTTATTTTTTTCCTCGAAAAAGTATTTTTGCTCGGAGAGACAAACCATCGAGATATTTTTCAAGAGCATTCGAAACTGATTAGATTTTTAAGTGTTTACTAACAAAATCATTTCCTGGCAATTCAATTAGTGTTAAAAGCTCCGTGTTTAGATTTAATTCTTAATGCTGATGAGTTTTGTGATTCATTAGATATATTCTGCTTTGATTTTTTTGTCTATCTCTAATATTTTCACACATGGAAATTATGCGGATCTTGATGTGAATTATAAAATAAAATTTGTATTGATCAACACCTCGCAGTCGTATTGTGACATAATGTAATTGATGCGGTTGTGTAAAAAATGCTGATAAAATTATACCTTACGAATTCATATAAGTTAACGTTTTCATTGAAATTTGATAACGCACATTGCTCATTTATTTCCTATCTTTTTCAATGACCAACATTTTTTTTATTCAATAATAAATGTCTAATAAGTAGGGTGAAATTTGAGAGTACAAATATTGTAATTGAATGGCATTTTGCTTACATTTTATAAAAGGTCGCTATTTGACAACCATAATAATCACATAGCTGGCATTATTCCAAGCTGAATTGATCATTAATGATGTCATAAACCACTTCCTCATTACCTTTGACAAATTTACCCAATTGTTATGAAATGTTCAAAAATATCATATTTGTTCATTCTTTTGTGCAATTTAGCTTTTGTCTTTAAGTCGCAATAAATAATGAATTGTTTTGAGTAGTACTGCTCTTATTTTTTTTCTGTAATTAAATTCATGTAAACACATATAATTGTACAACATTTGTACATCTTTGGGTGTTTAAGTATGCAAATTTGTACATAACACAACCTTGAAGTATATGATAAGTTAAGTTCTTGACAACTGTGAAATGACGTAGTTTTGCGAGTATTATAATATGACAATATGACATATTATATGACAATGTGACAATATGACAATATCCAAATAGATCTAAAAGTCGTACCTAACGTTCATTTAAACTCAACCGGTTATGATTTTTCATTCAGATTTTATAAAAGCGATGATTCTAAAAGTAATTAAAATAATTGATTTCGAATGTATTTATAGTCTCAAGTAAATTATATAAAATTGCAAAATCGTGGGAAGAATGGATAAAAAAAAGTTTAATTCTAAACTAACAAAAGATAATAATAATAAACAGAACTATTGGTAGGACAAATAATTAGTGGTGATTCATTCTTTTTTTTTGTATGTTTAATTTGATTGCTAGATTTATTGATTTATCGCACGCTGAATAACAGTACATTTATTGACATATCTAATGATAAATATGCTCTCAAAGGTAATCCGCCATTGAACAAATTTATGCTACTTTACTGGTAATAGTTACTTAAAGATTAATAATAATGAAAAATGAATCATTTGTTAAGAGACTTCTTTTTAAAAAAATTATTTAAGAAAAGAATTCATAATTATTTTGTTAAAGAATGCTTTATATATTTTTTGTTGAATCTTCTCTCGATCTTCCTTTTTCTGATATTTTTGTCATTAATGTAATTAATGAAGGCGAGAGACTTACTAATTAACAAACCATGTAATTTTCTCAGAGAAAAAATTGCTCTGAAAAAGACAACAAGTTGAACTTTGGCAAACTCAATTTCTTGATTGTCGTGAGCGTTGCATGTCGCACGCTCTATGAGATTCGAGATTTCACTAGACTTACTATTAATTAATAAAATGTAGCATCCACAAACTTTTCATCCGTCACACATTTTTAATTTGATATCAGCCTTTTTTTCTAAAAATCGATACTTGATTGAATGATAAATCAACAATAAGGAGCCAATAGGGGGAAGGAAAAAAATGCAAAAGTAATATTGAAAATGCGCGGGCTAAAAAAAGTATAATAGATTGGACGAAGAAGGGAGAAAGGGGCCTAGAGTGTCCAAAGAAGGGCGTCGTAAGATAAGCTCGTAAAGTACGAATGACCAGTGATAAATTTTATCGAATTGATCAAGAGGGATATTGAATTTACAAAGCGCTTTTGATTTGGACGTCCATCGCTCAAGACAACGCCTGTGAAATTAATTATCTTGTTCAAACTTTGAATGATAAAGTTAATTTTTTAAATAAATTTATATATCTCTTATTAACCTATTTTTCATCAAGCATTGAAGGAGCCAACTTTCTCGTAACTTTTTAGGTGATTCGTGTTCTGCATACTTAAATTAAGAAAACTTTCATAATAATGTTCTATCATTTTTTATTATATTTGTTTATATTTTTTTGGCAAATATAAACTTCTAAATTATTTTTAATTCTGAGTATTAGTTATTAAAAAAACAATTTTTGGAAATGTTTACGAAAATGCGTAAACGACAAGAGATGAGATCTTAATTAAAAAATTATCTTTGAATTCAAAAGAATAAAACTTTTTTTTTTATTGTTTTGCCTCTAATAGTAGAATTAGGTGAAGAATTCAGATCAGTTTTCTCATAAAGAGCTCGAGCCGTCGACAAATCTGCTCAAAATATTCACGAACCAACACTCTCATTCATAAACAAAAATAAACTAACGCGCCGGTTGTCTCTGGTGTTTTATAATCTCTGAACTATAAAAGTCTATTGCCAATACTCAAGTAATTTGATATTTTTTTCGATCCCCGATGTCTAAATTATCTGAATTATAATTTTCTCATCTTTGTTGTCTTGACAACACAAAAAATTTGTGAAACAAATAAAAATTAAAAATTAAAAATCAGTCGCTGAATGGGAAGAAGGATTCATAACACAAAACAGTGAAGAAAATTAAAAATAAATGTCTGAAATGAAATATGTTAACGGGTTAATGAGAACTTGAAATAAATCAGTCAGTGCGTCTCCGTGGGTTTGACATTTCATTGATCATGGGTCACGCAGTGTATTCTTTCTTTTTTGTTCGTGTCACGACAGTAGCGCCGGTTTGTAGCCGCGCCTTTTACTGAAAAAGGGGAAAAATCGAGGGGAAAATATAATACAATTATGATTAGATGACACGTGTAATTACCCCACGAGGAGCGCCTCCAAATGCATTGCCCAAAATCCAGCTTGTTAAAATTAAAAAGTTATCACTTCAGTTCAACTCATTTGATCTCAATAAATTAAAGTGTAAAAATTAAATTAATAATAACTTGAAATCATTTACAATTAATTAATTATTAATACAACAATTTGCATCGCTTTTTGTAAAAAAAAAGATGAAAGAAAAACAACTAATTTTTCAAATTATTAGCGATATTGTTTAAAATTATTTATGATTAGTAAAAAGATATTTTATTGTTTGAACTTGATTTTAAAGAAGGGTCGAAGGTATTTTGTTGCAAGCGCGACTTTTATGCCTAGTTCGTTACTATCGATCGTTTCAACTGTTTTCAAGTTACATCAAGACTAGAAACAATATTTTTCATATCATATAGCCATGCATTGCGTGCACACATCATAAGATGATTCTGTTAAACTATTTACATTTGCTACTTTTTATTTCTGTTTGTCAAATTTAGCCGATTATTTTGTTAGTTCTAGACATCGATATTTGATTGATGATTATAAATAGTATGCAATTGTGTTTAAACCAATCATTTCATTCTAGAGCAACAAAATGGGAAATTACTGGCTGAACGTGCTGATTTTGAAAATCATTTATCCCGTAATTCTAGCGGCATGTGAGTATGAATATGTGTAACAACATGATTTACGAAATTTATAATTTGTTCCAAACTCAATTTAATAAATTGTCAACAAAATCTAAATGTGAAACTTTTAAATGAAATTGATATATTCAAAAATGAAATACATTATTACCAAGATTTTAAAATTAATCACCTGAAATTGAAGGCACTGACAAAATGAAAATGTTCATTTACAAAAGTTTGAAGTTGAATTAAAAATGACGTCATAGTACGATTAACCAAAACGCGTGAAACCTTCGGCAAGCAATGAGAATGCAATTATTCTTAATGATTCAATCAACGGAATGCAATCTGTTTCGCAGGTTTTTTCTATTTTTATACTCACATCATACAAGTTGGAAAAACAGAAGGAAAATTATAACCGAAGTTAAATTGTATTGTTCACACGCAGATCGAGACAAAGCAGTAAAGATATGCAAAACTAAACTTGGCCTTGGCGTTGATTTGCAGGTACAATATGGAGACCGGCGGCACTCTCACTGGTCTACTTGGCGCTGATGTTATACTCGCCGGTCGTCCCGGTGCCCACGTTCAAAAGCATGAACGGCCACACCGGGAGATACCTCAAAACCAGCATCTGCTTATCGTTCCTCGCCTCTCTCACGCAGTTTGCGTTTCATATTGTACTCCTAGCTTTACCGCCTTATGGTCACTTTTTAAAAGACTGTAAGTCCTATTTGCTCGACTTGACACTTTAGTCTATGATAAATATATACATATTCATCAAGTAATATATTGTCTCATCGATTGCAGGCGAATTTTTAGAAAAACTACTGAGACATTTGGGCTTAGTGAGACTAGACGATGCCTCGGTTTGGGAAGTTTTTTACTGGCTCTCTCCAGAGATCATAGTTTTCCCAACGACTCTTTTAACTTATATCATTTGTAGAAAACTTACGTTTAATCAATCGACAAACGACGACGAAGCTTCATCCATTTTACCAAACAGGAAAAAGACTGAGGATACATCCAAAAAAGTATAACGTTTGTTCAAATTGTTCTGAGAAATTAAATAAAAATGATGAAGTATATTCATTATAAAAGGATTAAATATTAAATAATTATTAATTTTCATGATGATTTGTTTTTACAGATCATAAACTTTTTGGGAACGATCGGAACTTATGTAGCGTTGGCATCCCTATGTCTGACCGCGTCATTGCAGCCATCCGTCGAGGGTGGTTTTTATTTTATTATTTTTCTGGGTGCGGCAACATGGTGGGCTTGCAACAAAGAGCTACATCGAGGTTTCGCCATTGTATGCCGGCTGGTGATGGTCGTTTTGATTCTGCACATAATCGCACTATTGTTCTACCAAAACCAGGTGGCACAGGAAATCATGCCAATAAACGGCACGTGGGCACGATATTTCAACTTTGTTCCAATTTATCATATGAACTGCTCCGACCCCCGCAACATCGAATACCTCGACAAGTCCGACTGGCTCACTTACGGCTATGCATTTAGACTCTTCTGGCTGTATTACGTTCTTGCGTTACAGTCTCAGTTTCTCTTTAAGAAAGCGGTAAGATGATTCATACAAAATTATTAAACAGAATGTTGAAAATACAAGTCTTGTCTATTCAATTCGTCATTTTAAAATTTTGTATACAATTTTACCACAGAAGATTGATTGATTTATTAAGCTAATCATACAATTGTTATTTGAAACAATAATTGCAAACCATCAGGTTTTATTTTAACTGATTCAATTGATATTTGGAATATACCAAATATTTACTCATTTTCATTATCTTCTGCATATTTCATTCAATTTCACTTCAACTTGGATTTTTTTACTAACAAAATTAACCAGATGCAGGTTCCAAAATGCGCTTCTGATAAAGACAATTTTTATTCCGGATATAAAAATGTAATAATAGTTTAATTTTGGTTCAGTTTTATAATTTGAATTGAAAATTAATAAGAAGCAATTGTAGGTATCCGATGTTCCGCGATTAAGCGAACGGTTGGAAAATTTAGACACCACTCTATCCCGTCATGTGTCTATTAGAAAAAGAACGCCATCACAAAGGTGGCAATCCGTTCGTCATAAAGCTCGCGTAAGATTTTCCATTCATGGATGGTTATTTTTACAGTGATCGTTAAACTTTGATTAGCATAAATGATTTGATTGGCATACATTATTTTATTCGACGCTTTGCGAACTGCACTTGCTAAAACAATTGTCCACCTTTTGATTTGTTACTTAATTACTAAAACAATCTTTTGCTGCTTCGAAATTATGTTTCTTTGGTCAAAAACTCGCTGATTTTGTCTAATGCTAATTTTATGTGATTGCGGTTACTTTTTATTTGCAATGTTTTAGACGCAGAACAATGAGTTGCAGCAGGTTCCAACGGAGAGAACACCTGTACGTATTTTTAGATGATATTTCAGATCAATATTAAAATATATATATATATATTTTTTTTTTTTTTTTTTTTTTTGGGATATTTCAATTGGCTTAAGTATTACCTTGGAAAATCTTGTGGCTAATTTAACAAAATAAATAGCAAAATTAATAATAAAACATACTAGCTTTAGATTTTCGTAAAAAAACTGTTTATTATATCTAAAATTGCTACTTTTCATATAAATATTATCAAAAGAAATGGATGACGGCGAGATAGATCAATTTAATCAAGCGCTTTTATTCATATTTTGTTAGATATCCGAAAATAATGCAGGGCAGGAGATTATGCAGAAGGTACTAATTGTGTTACGTGTGCGCATTTCTCCGTCTGATTTCAAAGCTTTGAGGACTCGCTTGTTAATGCATGGAAGCTTTTTCATAAGTCTTCGTGTTCTTATCGTTTCGAGAAATTGCAATATTGCTTTTATTCTGTCGTGAAAAACAAAATCTTTTCTTATTTCATAAATTCATCACTTCATATCATTATATTGAATTTAAATATTTATCATTATAGTGAATGTTTGTAATAAATGTTCCAAAAATGATCAGTTTACGAGTTGAGAATAATTTATTGACTTTCAATTTGCAGCTTATGAGATTCGGTTCTGGAAGAACGGGCCTGCTCCAAGATTCCACTGGGAGTGTAGTGGTACAAGATGGACAACAAGATGACAGCATCCAGATGCAATCTTTGAGTGAAGGTAGCTATATTTAAATGCTTTTATTTATTTTTCAATCAGGTGCTAACTTTTCTTAATCAATATTTTAATTCCTATTTTCAAAATGACTTATTTTCGTAGCTCAAGATGATGATCCAGGAATAATAGAACATATCTTAATGGCGATATGGGCGATACTTCAGTTGATCGTCAATTCGTCATACCTAGCAGCAAACATAATTATGATGGTAATTTGAAAAGTGACTTCAATTTACATCAATTGTTCAGGATAAATGAAATTAATGTTTACTGTTCTTCAGACTTGGAGCATAATGTACCACAGCTGGACAACGTTCGTTCTGTTGCTTTGGGCATTAATTCTGTGGATGGTACCCAACAAGCGTTCCTCTATGATGAGATGTTCGCCGTTCATCGTTTTTTACTCAACCTTGTTGCTACTTGGCCAATATGTCTACAGCATGAACTTAACCGAAGATGAATTACCTACGAAGATTTTCAATATAAATTTAGCAGAACTTGGTTTTAGTAAAACTACCGAGATTGGCAAATGGCATCTGGTCGTCAAGGTTCTTTTCATCTATTTCTATCTAACAATAAATTAGATCTAATGATTGACCGAAAATGTTGCTTGAGTAATTTATAAACAAAATGATTTTAAAATTGATCTAATTAGAAATTCAAAGATTGTTGCCGATTCTATTAAATCGTGGTTTAATTCTAGTGTTTATTCATGACGATGTTTTGGATTACGATGCGCCAGTACACAGCTGAGAGAATTCGTGAGAGACAATCATCGGTACTAAAAGATATGGTCGGCCCCCTGCATGTATCTGTAACAACTGCAACAGCAGCCATGAGTGAAGAGACCACAGAAATCAAAAGCAAATTCATGAAAGATTTTGGCATACTGCTCAAAAAATTTTTAACAAAATTCTGGATCGCAGTTGTAGCCATAATGCTCTTTACAAGTGGTATAACTGGCGAAAGAATGACTGTTTTTCGCATCGTTTATATGTCACTGTTTCTATTTTTTGTCATCACATTCCAGGTTAAAAAATAATTTTTACAATACTTGGTTTTGTCATTATTTTTTACAAATAAACTGGTATTCATAATTGATTTAAATGTTGTAGATTTCGTGGGCTGTCTGGAGGAGAATCATGTATGGATTTTGGATCACTGTCATTTGTTATTCGGTCATCATGCTGATACTCGTGTACACCTACCAATTCAGATCCTTCCCTGAGTATTGGGAAACAAAATTACATATCGACAAACAACTGTAAATTTACAAAAATTTTGTTTCAAAAGTCATGTGTACTCAGAAAAAACTTGTTTGTGTCATCCTGGATCATCTGTGGCGAATTGCAATAACCAATTAACGTCATAGAGATTATATATATACTTAACTGGTTATTGCAATTCATCACAGATATACATTATAATGCGCAAAGTCGCATATGCGACTTTGCGCCTTTCCCCCCTAAACATAGTATAAAGTAAGACTGTTCGGCTCTAGGATCAAAAAGTAGAGTCTAGAACTGAAAAATGTATTATATTACATCTCTTGTCTACGGCTGACGCTATTACTTAAGATGACAAACCAATTTTTTTTCTTATGTACCTAGGGCATAAAGAAAGTTATTTCTTCTGATTAACTGAATAAAATTGAACAAATAACCATTCTGATTTTCTTATCTTTTTTGCAGACAAATGGATATTGGTCTGGAGGAATATGAAACTAAGGATCTTTTTGTACGATTGTTAACACCAACATTTTTTGTCATCATCTCTGTCATACAAATCCATTATTTTCACGTAGATTTTTTGGAAATTACGAGCATAGAAAAACAGTAAGTTTGTTTTCAAAAATATATTAAGTTTGTTCCATTTTTGTTCGTTATAAGTTTAATTTTGATTCTCGTTTCAGCTATCAAGATGGATCTCGACGTGCAAGTCTTGGCCACTCACATAGTGCGACATCAGTTGTTCCGCCAACCGATAATTTTCAGTCTATAAGCGAGCAAGAAAGAACTAAATATACTTTAAAACAACTCAAACGTAATTACCTTTTATAACCCTTAATTCAAACAATTATGAGTAGGGTATTTTTTAGATTGTACTTTCATTAATTTTATTAATAATTTTTCCAGAAATGTCAAAGTTGGAAAGGTTACAACTTATCAAAACCTTTGTCAAACATCTGCACCATTTTTACGATCACATCTGGCTGTTTTTAGAAATCCACATCCACAAAATTATTTTCATATCTCTGATTTTGTTGTGCATCAATGATGTGCGTAAATTACCGTATTTTTATTAAATTTAGATTTTAAAACCGATTTTTTACCATTATATCATTTTATTATTATTACAACTTTAAAATTATATGTTTGTGTTTAGGTTTGTGCTATAAATTTTGCATTTGTCATCGCTGTAGTAATAAGCATAAATTTCCCGAGAAGTTTACAGTTGTTGGCAATTAATTTAATGGCGGCTGCAGTGTCTGTGCTTATGGTTGCAAAAATGTTGTATCAAATCCAATACATAGATCATAACAATTGGAATGTCACTTGCACTGTAAGTACGGTAAATCTTGATTTAAAACAAGATGATGCGAAACATTTCGACTTTTACATTATGTTTTTATTCATTTGAAACATTTTTTAGAGCGGCGACGATTCTAAAAATGTAACATACAACATTGCCCAGTGGATCGGTATGACAAAAGCAAATCGGGGAGAGCTTCCTGTTTTACTCAAAGGATATATCGGAATCGTCACGGTAACAACTTTTAGAGCGATCATTGCTGTTCGTCAGTGGTTTCATCGAAAGGAAAACAACGAGCCTTTGGACACGCCTCAAGTTATGTTTCCAAGGATAACTCGAGCAGACGCGGATAAAGGCTTAGTGCACTGTTTCAAATTTTTACTCAACTATGGCTTCTATAAATTTGGATTTGAAATATGTCTCATGGGAACCACGGCTCTGATCGGAACACGTCTCGACTTTTACTCAGTTCTATATAGTGTTTGGCTGCTCATATTCTTTTCTTTGAAGAGAAAGACTGTTTCAAGAATATGGCCTTGTTTTAAAACATTTGCCATCATATCGCTGCCACTACAATATTTTTTTGTGGTAGCGCCACCAACCTGGTTATGCATAGGTAATGAATCGGTTTGATTTCGAATGTTGCAAAAGTTAAAGAAAACTATTTTATGTTCTTTGCTCAAATTTGATTATGATTTTCAGACTACCCCTGGGAGAGTTCAGACATGTTATTGAGACTTCAAGAGTGGATGTATTTCCCAGATCCGGCTCATCAACCTAATCCAAAGAAACTTCTCTGTAATAATAACTATTGGAACTTGTTTTGCAAAAGTAGACTGAATAAAATAACATTTTAAAGTCAAACTTAATCTTTCAGGCGACTTCATTCTACTCTTCATGATAGTTAGACAGAGCCTGGTATTCCGAGTCGAATCTCGGTGCGAAGCTCTTGGAGAGGAGTTTGCAGCTGGCCATAACTACTCTGTCTACGGTGACATGGAGAAACCTAACTTCATCAATCCAGTGAAAGATTATGTATCCCATATTCATAACTGGCTTGACATATTCAAAAGAGGTTTCATGATGAGTCTTATGTGGATAACTCTGTCCATCATGTTCCTCGCAGGAACAAATAGAACCAATTTCTTCTCTCTGGGCTATTTGATTGGCGCTTTTCTTTTCTTATGGCAAGGCAGTGACTTATATTTGAGACCTGTCAGAACGATTTTGAAATGGTGGAACATTCTTATCGGATACTGCATAGTTGTCATTTTGTGTAAATCAATTTTGCAAGGCATTGGATGTGTATTGATACAAGAGGTGATCAAACAGTTTATTCAAATTTATTACAGTTTATCTCTCACCTTTGAATAGTCATAAATAATTATTCATTTTCTCATTTTTTTTACACCGATTCATTTTATTTTACAGCTCGAACAATCTGCCTGTTGGTTGATTCAGTTATTCGGAATAGCGTGTCTAAGAAAATTCAAAAATTCAATGGATGTTACTGGATTCAACAACCTAGCAGTTTGTCCTGTCGCTCAGGAAGACGTTGGCATGGTCTGGGACGGGCTTTGCTTCGTATTTTTATTAATGCAGAAACGACTCTTCAAAAGCTACTACTTCTTCCACATTGTTGATGAGACTAAAGCTATGAGCATCCTTGCCTCCAGAGGTGCCGAGTTGCTGGAAGAGATTCACTACAAGAGGATCGTAAAACAGGAGGATTTGGAAAAAGCAATTTTGCAAAAGCTCAAAACTAAAATGGACAAAATCAAAGCAAATCAACGGAAAATACAGGGTCCAAGTTATCGACAACCTCCAGCTCACAAAGTTGGTAAGACCAAGACAAACGCGTCCTATCTTTGCAAAAGTTGCATTAAATTTTCTTTTATTAATCTTTTTCATTGAAACTTTGTAAGTTACAAATTATTTGTGTTCAGGCAACGAAGTAATTAACAATTAATATTCAGCAGATCATCAGAAACGTTATAGATACCTTATTTCGTTTATAAAATTTAACTGCTTACTAATCGAAATCAATAAGAAGGAGAGGCACCACTGGCCAGAACATCAAGCATGTCTTCATGTGTGTCATCTGGACGCACACCACCGCAAGGATACCAGACGCCAATCGACGACGGAGATGCAGACGAGCCAATTCCGTTAACTCCGCGTGCATCTTCTCTTCTACAGGCGCCCTCGCCCAACTCGGCTGTAATGACCGGGTGTCTCGAAGGGTACCTTGATCCTGCACGCATTTCTTTTGGCTCGCCTCCAAGCAGCGAGCTAAACCCTCGCGGTCCCTCGCCAGACGAGAGCTTTCCATTATTTTCTCCTCCACCGTATGAGCATTCACTGCCATCCCTGGACCGCAGGCGATCCAGCGTGATCGGAGGTCCTATTTCCTGGACGAGTTCACTGCCTACGCGACAACAGTCGATCATATCATCAACCAGCCGATCTCATCACACATGTAATTGTAGTCTTGTGGTAGCCAGAGATTTCAATTGAGCAAACAGATGTTTTTCTTTTATTTTAATTTGTCATTAGGCAAGTAAATTGTGTTTGACCGAGTTTGTAAACTATAAATCTGTTTGCTCAGACTTCACAGAAATGTTTTAGGTGTCGTCTTCAAGTCAACTCTACTTGGGCTGTACATATGCTAACTGGTCAAAGGCTTATTGATGAAGAAAAAAAAAGTTGATTTTTGTGTATATAGTATTTTGTCAGACGAAATTCCCAATAAGGAAGTTTCATGATTGTGATGACAGCTGATGTTTAAATGTGTGATTTTATCAAAAGTTTATTTCTTCTTTTAGGTCTTCAGCTTTTGCTTTCAACTTTGCACAAACTTTAATTTCAATTATAGGATCTATTATTCTATTATGTATTATTTTATCTATTATCTATGCTTATTAAACTTCTGTCTGAGTGACTTTCAATGATTTTTGTTTCTCATTATAACTTTGCAACAAAATTAATTTTTCTAGTATTATGCTGTTGTATTTGATTTGCCGTTATTTTTCATTGTGTGTTTTTGTGATAGATGCTCTCTATCCAGCTTCCGAACGACCATTGTACAGAGATCGCATGCCAAAGACCAACAAAGAGGGTAATTTTTTACCTAAAAAATTATGTAAATATCTTTTTATTTTATTTTTTTTATTCGTTTGTATACTGTCACGTACGTAATTTGTATAGTAGACATCTCGTTTCTGTATTAAAATTTTCTTTTGTAATTTTTTGTTAGTGAAATCTGTTTGTATATTTTTTAAGTGACTTTTTTTATGTAGTAATTGATGTTGATTTTTCATTGTGAAGAAAAGTGTATACATTTATAGTTCTGTTTAAATTTATTGTGTAAGTAATTGATCATTCCATCCAACAGCTATTCGTTCGGGAGATTACTACATGTTTGATGATATGGACGACGATGAAGACGACACCGATTTGATGCCTCTACAAGAAACTTTGGAGGAATCCGAACGTCCGCCACAGGAGTCTCGACGTCGTAGAATGACTGTCTCAGAGGTGATACTTGCTACATTACAAATTAATGCTTAAGTGATTTTCGGGTTTTCATGTTCTTTTCCTTTATTCATTTCTCCTTTTTAATTTTAACTTAAATCTAAAAGTTTGATACGAAAGAGAGAAAAAAAAAATCACTACACACAGTTATAAATAATTTTACAAAACAATGGTAGTTTCTTTCTTCAAAGTACAATTTCAGTATAAAACACTGTGTTCCAAAACTAACTTAATTATATATTTTTTGGTTGCATGTTTATAATCTGTGGTTCCTTACTTTTAATGAGCTTCAAGTTCATCGAGTCAATGTTATGTCAAATTTGGTTCGCTTCAAAGAGTCAGTTATGTCGGATTTTTCTCAACAGTTGAAACTATTGAATAGATACTTTTTAAAAATGAATAGAATGTTGAGTGTTTTGATGTACAAATCAAATGGTGGTAAATGTTGAAACGAAATATTAAGAGATATTTGAGTGGCCATTGCAGCTGATGACCACGCTATTAAAGACAGACATAGAGATTGCAACCCACGTTGCTCTAGCTGGTGGAACCGAAAAGGACGCTCTGCGACTCCGACGTCGAAGTGTGCCGCTAACTCGTAACAAATCATCCATGTCTTATTTGAGTGCTCGTTCAGATACAGACACCGTTGCGGCATCCGATGTGAGATATCTCAACGCTTACATCTTTATGTCACGTTTATCTCTAGGTTTAGGATCGAATAAGCGTCACAGCTTTCGCTTTGCTTTCCAGTTGAAATCTCTCCTCCAACAGTGCTAAAGTGTCCAAAAGTAATCTGCACTCGGGCTTTGGTCATATAAATCTTCCATTTCCACTTTAACATGTATATCATTGGGTCTCTTCTATCTTCTAGTTCTATTTTGATGTTGTTCAAAATACCTTTCCTATATTATTATTTCACTTTTAGTTCAGTAATTTCGCCTTTATTAAAAGTTCATTTTTGATTTATTCTTGCGTTATTAGTAACCAATTTTACTTTTATTTTCGCATTTATATATTTATCTGGCAATTAATTTTACTTTGCAATATAGTAGTTGATTTTAGTTCGCCTTTTTTATGTAAATAATCATTTATTATTTACTTTCAAATTTATTTGTTGTTCGTATTTTATATATAGTTTAGGAAAATATATTGATTAATACGATTAATATCATTGTAAAAATAATTGTACCAAAATAATGATGCTAAAACTTGCTTGAGATGTTTCGAAATGTCCAGGTGCACATGTCAATGTTGATTCAATATTCATTGGTGGACTTTTTTTATTAAAACATTATTTCGTTTTAGGTTCACGATCATACAAGTATTCATTCAACCGAACTGGACGAAGATGAAGATCAACCCTCTAGTTCTACCAAGTCACCTAAACCGAAGAAGAAAAATAAAGACAAAAACAAGAAGGACAAAGGTGGGAAGGAAGATGGTTCCACGGATCAGGACGAGGACCAAGACGAGGAGAAACCAAAAGTTTCTCTGTTCACTTATTTGAAATTCATCTGGGCCATTCTCAACAGTGGCATGGTTTCTCTTACGAGGTACTTAAACCGATTCTCACAGGATTATAGATACATCAGAAAAATTATGGCAAAGGAAAAGAAGAACCTGAAGGTAAAATAAATTTCTTAATTGCATAACTAAACATTCATAGCCACAAATTTATATCTTTATAATGTTTTCCAAATTGAAAACATATTTTTACTGTTTCAGGCTAAACCAGATTTTAGGCGAGGGATGCGTTTAGGAATCAATCAAATTTGGCAACCAATACCAATTATAAAGCAAAGGTATAAGAATTCAAAGATTTACTGTAAGGGAAAAATCTTTGCCCCGAAAATATTACTACTTTTTATTGTTCTTTCTCTTTTTTGTAATTTTGAAAAATTGTTATCTTCCATTGTCAATTTGTCATCAACACCATTCATCATTGTTTTTTTATCACAAAGTTATACTGCACATGTACATACAAAATATTCAAATGGCATAATTAATGTTGTGTTTGTTTGTGTTTGCTGTAAATATATTCGTGTTTGTCGATATAAAATTGCTATTTGTTAGTTTTGTAAATAAGCTTGGTCTGACAGATCACTTGACAGTGAATCAAGGGAGAAGGAAGTTGAAACCGAAGAAGGTACAGATGAAGCTCTTTCAAATGAACAAGCTGAAGACAGGTAAGAAATGTTTGGCTTCTTGCCTGTTTGCTTTTGCAATGCATGATAAGCTTTTGCTACAAATATTTCAATTATTGCTCTTCTCTCCAACAACAAACATGTTTTAAAAACTGTTATTCTAATATCGATAACACACTCATTTTCAATACATGACGCATCGCATAACTTTTATATAAATTTCCGATCTCTTCTTAATATGAAACAAATTTTATTTAACAAATGAAAATAAATAATTATTTCTGATAAATTTTGATCAGCTCTAGTATTAATTTGGTAATTTAGTAATTTTGTTTGATCTTTTGAAATATAGCGCAATACTCCAAGCGATGCAAGGGCACCTTGAAGAAGAAGCTGAACTATCTGAAGTGGATCAACCTCCGATAATTCAGTTGGCGGCTTCCATTTGGTTTGGCATTCTGGCCCATTCAACGCTTCTATGTTACTTCATGGTTTTCCTCCATCAAATAAAAAATGCGTCCGTCCTTTCCATACCACTGCCACTGATGGTGTTCTTGTGGGGATCTCTTACCGTGCCAAGACCTTCCAAGACTTTTTGGGTTACACTCATCGCATACACAGAGGTTTTGAAAAACGAATCATTGCATACAGTTTCAAAGCTTCTACAAATCTTAAAAAAAAACATTTTTTAAGTCCCAATAATGAAATGTTTCAGATTGTAGTCATTATAAAGTGCATTTTCCAACTTGAATTAATACCATGGAACCAAACGTATGGAAGCAAAAATCCCTTGTTTGCTCCCAGAATCATTGGAATTGAAAGGCAAGCTAATTATGCACTTTGGGATTTGTTGTTACTTCTGATGATGTTCTTCCATAGGTAAGTACAGAAGTCAATTTAAATGTAGTTGTATTATTTGGTTTTGTATTTAATTTGCTTCATTTTTCAGATTAATGCTGAAATCACTTGGCCAGTGGACAACAGCATCTGTAACGCCACGAAAAATCATTCCTTCACCAATAGGAATCGCGGCCATGAGGCAAGATTCTACTGAATCTCAAACAAAAGAACTTAAACCTCAAGTTCAATTAGAAAAAGATAGAACTGGGTGAATAAAACATTTTTATGAACATTTTTTTATTTAAAAAAGACTGAAGTATTGAAAAGAGTTTATGTTTATGCATTTTTAGCGAAGAAAATAATGGAAGCGTGGATTTTAGAACTCCACAAGGTCATTCTTTGAGCATTTACCAAGATTTAGATGAAGTACAAGCGGCGCCGCCCGACGAAGATGAAAAAATTGTTATTGTGCAAGCCGAACAAGTACAGGATAAATTTCCAAATGCAGTAGGAATAGCGTAACTATCTGTTTATAAATTTTATAAACCTTATTCTAATATATTATTTCAAGATATTGATAGATTTTATTGATCAATTTTACAGGGCAAACAAGTATATGGAACCTATAAAAATATTTTTTAAACAAATTCTTACACCCAGTGGAAAAGAGAAAACCAATGTTTATGCTTACATGTTCCTCTGCGATTTCTTTAATTTCATACTTCTTATTTTCGGATTTTCGGCATTTGGCGTAAGCAATTATAAATTATAAATCAAAATTCTCGTTTTCATCAACTGATAAAAATAATTATCCATAGTTATCCTGCAATAATCCATTTCATTGTGTATTTCCAGACTCAACAAGGAGACGGTGGAGTCACAACTTACTTCCAAGAAAATCGAGTACCCATGCCTTTTCTTTTGATGTTGCTCTTACAATTCGCATTGATAGTCGTTGACCGGGCACTTTTCCTGAGAAAGTCAATGTTTGGCAAATTGATTTTCCAATACTTTTTAGTACTCGGTGTTCACGTATGGATGTTTTTCATTCTTCCAAGTGTGACTGAGAGGTGATATTTTTCGTTAAACATTTTTATGAGATTGTCTTTCAAGATGTACGATAGATATCAACATATCATAAATTAACAAATGAAATAACTTTATAGAGCTTTCAATGATAATCTTCCACCGCAAATTTGGTACATGATGAAATGCTTCTACTTATTACTGGCAGCTTATCAGCTTCGATTGGGCTATCCTACAAGAATACTTGGCAATTTCTTGTGCAAAAAATATACAGTTGTCAACTACGTCTTGTTCAAGGGGTAATTTCTTCAAATTATCTTCAGTACTATCAATAAATAATGATTTAAAATTAGTTGATACTAAATTGTACTATATTTATAAAATTTCAGGTTCATGTTCGTGCCCTTCTTATTTGAATTACGAGCTGTGATGGACTGGATTTGGACAGACACGTCAATGTCAATAATGGACTGGTTCAAAATGGAAGATATTTTTGCAAGCATTTATCAGATCAAGGTATTTATATTGAATAAGATTTTTCCAAAGTTAACGATGAATACTTAATAGAATGTGCTAATATGAATCAATATTGTAGTGCATGAGAGGAGTGGAGACTGATTTTCCCCAACCTCGAGGAGTGAAGAAAAATCAAATCAGCAAATATTTCGTTGGAGGCGGTGCCCTTTTTCTTATGATAGGACTAATTTGGTTCCCACTGCTTCTCTTTGCATTGGGCGGCACAGTTGGGGTCTCAAACATTCCATTTGAAGTTTCGATGAAACTTGGTATTGGTCCTTACGATCCCATTTACACGATGACTGCTCAGAATAGTTCCATCTTCCGGTACAGAGAAGAGGATTACACAAATTTGTTAAACATTTATTCGAGCGATAGATCCGACAGATCCGCTGTGACATTTTTAGAAAATTACGCCAATACCGATGTTGCAGCGGTGAAATTGAGTAATTCATCTGGAAGATTTTGGGAAATTTCGCCTCCTGACAGAGAAAGGTTGATTGTTTATTTTTTAGAGATACATAAATTATACAAACTTTTATTTATATATAATTTTTCGAACAATATTTTATTTTTTTAGATTGATTCAATATTTGAAATCGGACGACATAGTAACGATTCACGTGGAGTGGACAGTGTCCAGAAAAACAGATGCAAAAGATGCGTCTGGTGTTACAACAACGATTCGCAATATAAGATTACCACCTTATGTTGACGGTCAATTTAATCTTGTTAGACGAAATTTATCTGCTTTAATTTCACCTACACAGTCTGAGAATGAAAATGAAATCGTCATAACGTTGGAGCACGTTTTTCCGAAATTCTTAAAAGTCACATCTAGAACCACCTCGCCTGTGCCACAACTTATGAAATCTTCATTGTGGCAACGTAAGAACTTATATTTTAATACATTAATTATGACTGATGCCTGTATATAATCGAAACATTCTGTTAATGAAATGATATTGAGAATGTTTAAATATATTTTTAGAACTTAATCGTGCCAATATTTATGAAAACGAAGAAGAAAACGACGATGAATATTTGTATCGCAATATCAGCCTCAGAGTGTCAACTTCGAATTACAATTGTTGTGTAATACAACAGTGGTGGGTCATAAGAGAGGAACCTGATATCATTTACACTGACCTGTTGTCCAAGATTCCTATGAATAATAGAAGCGATGATATAATGATGTTTTTATTCAACGACAAAGCATTTCCAGAGAGTTTGAGTTTCATTAGCGGCTTTGGGTAATTATTGAAATATAGATGATTTGTATTTCAATGTAAAATGAATATGTGATGAATATGAATTGTGATTTGTTATAGAATCTTGGGTTTGTACACGACAGCTGTCATTGTAATCAGTCAAATGATGAGAAAAATAGTAAGCGACATGGCTCCTAAAATAATGTTTGATGACTTGCCGTATGTCGATAGAATATTACGACTATGTCTCGATATTTACTTGGTCCGAGAGAGCGGTGATCTGTGTCTTGAGGAAGATTTGTTTGCAAAACTTATATTCTTATATAGATCTCCCGAAACGTTAATACGGTACGAATTTTGTTTATTTAATTGAGATTTTAATATTGATTAACTTGGGTTATTTATGTCATTTTGTTATCTCTAGGTGGACAAGACCTCCAGAACCAGGGGAAAGACCAAGGAACGAGAGTGATGATGAAATTGAAGAAACTCACACAGATTCGTCTAGAAAATCTCCGATTGAAGAAAGATCATTAAGTGATCATTAATGTTTGTAAATCACAAAACAGCCTTAAAATCGAGTTATGTTATGAAATATAACTTCAAATTGTTTTTTTATTTTATATTGATGATTTATCTTATTTATTTTATTTTTTGAATTGTTTTTGTTGCATTTTGTATAGTTAAATTATTCGCAAGCTGACATGATATTAATTTAAATGCTGAACAGTATTTAAAATTATAATTTTGTTTCAACGTAATTTTTTTATTCGATGAAAATTGCAATTGTTACACTTATATACATTTGATCATTACTTCAGTTTGTAAATACAGCTTTAAGGTTTTTATCGAACAATGGACGTTTTTATACGCCCAATATGTTTAGTAGAGAAGTCAGTCAATGTTATACATATCGAACAAATTTTATTGATTCGTCTTAAAAAGTTGAAATTTGTATGAAGAGGAACCTTTAAAATTTCGATGCATTGTTAAATTGAAGTTTTGGTCTACAAAAATATGAATCAAGTACTCTTGAAAACTATTATATACGATTATTATAATTGTGCATTTGTAAATAAATGATATTATCAAAAAATGGTCAATGGATTGTTAATTTAATCACGATACACTGCAATAATTCACTTTTATCCAGAGATTTATTTCACATTTCCATTTATACAATATATAAATTCAACGAGTTGTGGAGACAATTTGATTACACAAATCAATCGAATGTTTCTCGATATTTATAAGATATAATCTTTAGCTTTTGAGAATCGATTTTTTTATTAATCTGGATTGCCTCCAACCAACAGCAAGAACACGGTTAATTTATGCGTTTAAATAGTTATACACAAAAGGTATAATAATGAGATCTTCACTCATCATTTTCACACAAGCTTTCCTATACCCAACCACACGTGCATACTTTGTTGCATATCATATCATTCTATTTATTTTATATCTTATTAATTTTGTTTTCCTCTGCAACATATCATATATTCTTAAGTAAGTCATCTTTTCAAATTATATATAATCATATATATTTATGTACGTATATTTTTATAGAAAATTATACTAACTACATCGATGTAATATATTTACATAAAAAGGCAAATGTGAAATACCTGATTGTTTGTTTTTTATCGTTCCGTTGCTTTTTATAAAAATATTCCTTTGTTTAAGTCATCAATACTATTAGTAATATTATAAGAGTACAGCATATTGCATTTTAAGTAATATCGCATATTCGATCCATTTCAAATTACTGTTAGTATTTTAAAATGCCATGTGAAGCAAAACGTTGATTTTTAGTTTGATGACCGAAAAAAGAAAATGATTTTCGAGATTTATTTTCTTTTTCTGCTTACTCGTAATTTTAATCATCTTTCAATTTCTATATTAATAAATACGACATCTCGAAAGTCATTTTTCCGGTTGAATTAAAAAAAGTTACCTTCTAAAGTAACGCTACTTAGATCCTAACTTCTTAAAGAACAAACAAAATGTCTCCTTCACGCAGCAGTACTGTACAGTTTACATACATTTTATTTTGATATCTAAGACAAAATCCGTCGAAGGTAGGAAGATAATCAAAGGGGGAAAATGTTAGGTTTCAAAAAATGCAAAATATTCGTTGAAAAATCGACTGTATACTGTATCAAAATTTAAAGAAAATCGGTCTAATTGACATGTGATCGTTGTCAGTCGATTCTTGCTCTAAATATTTCACAGACAATGACAGCGCATGTCTTTGACAAAAAGTCATTTATTAACATCTCCACAGTATGTTTTATTATAAAACAACAACAAATGTCTGGTGTATCGCCTTAATTATGTATCAACAACAAAATTTCTCACTTTACAAATGTAATGATTGCAACTATTTGCTATCGACGATTTCTTCTTGAATGAAATGATTCGTGCCTAATCACAAACGATTTCGAGATATAAAGACTACCCATTATATTAAATGAAATAACATAAAGAGAAAAAGGAGAAAGAAATCATTCATTCGCAAAGGAATAAATGGAAGAATATCTGTTTCTTGATAAAAAAAATTTACGATGACGAGAAGCGCGTAACAGACACCCCACAATCACAATGTTAAGTTATTGAAATGTAATTTCTCTCATCGCATCTGTGTAATTTTTTCACACCTTCGGAACGGTTATATATTATTTTTACTTTCTTTCGCAGATAAAAATTGAAAATAAATAAAAAAAAAAAAAATCAATTTTCCTTTCTGTACAAAACTTTTTCGCGGATGTGTAGAAAAATGATAACCAAAGCTAGAACTACATTTCAAGAAAGTAAAGATACAATAACGGCCCCAAATTATTGGACTAAAAAGTGGTTTACATGAGTCAACCGGGCCTCGACGGAAGCCTCTCTTAAGTAATATCGCGCCGATTCAACAACATAGATAAAAAACAGACGTCTCGTAACATGCCCACTTTTACTTGAAACCAGCTGCCTGAATAATATATTTTTTAATTTCTCCTAAGACAACTGACATCTGCATTTTTACTACATTGTTTTATTAACCATTTAAAGCGCTATTTTTCATATTTGTTAAGCCAAGTAGAGCGCAAAGTTCATTCTTTGCGATCGGAATCAGGTTTCGTTTTTGGCTCCATTGATGACCGCGGATGGTGTGGGTTTGTTTGATTCCGCGGTACCAAAACTACGTTCCCATCTGCTGAATGCTGCAAAACGTAGTGATACGAACTGTATGAATTGCCATCTGCATCTCGCAATGACTGCAAATATAGAAAGAGCATTAGAAATTAATTTTGTTCATTGTCAATTAAACAAAATCACGATCAATTTTCATTATAATCACCTGGAAAATGTGACGGTATAACTGGTTAAACTTGTCTTTGACGCGCTGTCTTTCAAGCAACATGAAGTCTCGTTCCCTAATGAGCCTCATCTTACGATCACGCATCTCTTTGACTTGGTCCGCCAAACTAATGATCTGGTCGAGCTTACGCTTTCTGCAGTTTTGCGCGGCTACTTTGTTTTTGCCTCGCCTTCTTATATCACGAATCAGTGACAGTTGTGACTCACTCAAATCATACTTGCTTAGGCGCTCGTTGAACTCATCCATTGGCAAGTTGATGATGTCACTTACAGCGATAGGCACGCTCAGTGCTCGAGCCCTTTTTTCATCCCTCGTCAAATGTTCTTCTCCTTCATTTTTGCGTGCTGCAATACAAATGCCGTTATAAATGTTTTGTAAATTGTAAAACAAACAAAGTCAAAGTAAAAAAATTGAAAAAATAGTAACAAAGGCATCAGGTATCAATGACTCACCTTTCTTGTCTCTGGTGAGTGGTCTTTGCAATGAGCCCGAGCTCTCTGGCGGCAAATGGTAAGTGTGATTGTGATGAATGTGTTCAATGGCCGATCGTCCTGAAAATTTTAATCATCATTTAATACCATATTTATACAATAAATTTACAAAAAATTTATTAACTGCAAATAAATTATTATCATTTACCAGTTTGATGGCGTGAGAAATCAACGCTGCAGCTATATTTAAGTTCGGGCTGTTGTGGTCCTGCCGCGCCCTCGATTGGCCCAGTATAAGCATTGCCTGGTGCTCCTGCGGCTACTGTATGAGAGTCGTATTCGTATTTCAGTGATGTTGCTGCGTGAGACGTTGCTCCTACAGGAGATCCTGAAACGATTCAATACAAGATTAACTTTTCTTTCTCTATGACTTTTTTTTTAATTTTATATCCATCATTGTAAGTGAAAATACCTTGTTCTTGGAAATATCTCTTTGCAAACATCTGATGTTTCTTTTGAGCTACAGGCACCATGGAACGTTCAGCTTGGCAGCGTGGAGAAGCTCCGGTTCTACCAGGTACTGGGTAACTATAGTCATAAGGTGAATGATATTTTCTACAATGAAAAAAGAAACTTGATTATTCTGGTGAAAAAAAAAAAATAAATAAATAAATAAAACCAAACTTGGAAATCAAAAGGAATAATTTTGATTAATTGTTAAATATTTTATTTAATTAGTACCCAGCATAATCCATGGAATAGTGAGAGTCTGCCTGAGTGTGGCTAGAGTTAGACCCAGTTTCCATCCATTCGCCATCGGACAGGGATGGAACGCGTTCACTGCCCATACTACTGACAGCGCTGTCACTTGATGCGTCCATTCTTTCGTCCGTTACGCCAGTCAGAGTTGTCACCCCGGGATTAGCTGCAGCTCCACTGGCTCCCACGCCACCCAAAGCACCGGCTCCAGCTGGTCCTGAAGCGTTGTTGCTGCTGTTTTCCAACATTCGCATGGTGTACATACCTGTAAAATAAGAAAAAAAAACATCTCATGAGCTGCCTCTAGTTTTAACTTTTTTTATTTATTTAAATAAATAAATTAAGTGTTCAATCAAAATGGTTCTTCATTACCATTTATTAATTTCGTCGTGTAATGAATTTTCTTTATTCATAATATAAAACCAAAATTTTGCTGGACCAGAAATGAAAAAAATGACAGCCATATTTGGTACTGTTCCGATTAATTGCATAACTCGTTAATTTGAATAGTGCACTGCTGGTACACTTTTGAGATTATCCGTAAGATGATCAGTACGATTGTTGCGAGCATCTAGTAAGCAATCGACCAATCAAAATTAAAAACCTTTTGAAGGTCGTCCTTTATGGATGATTGGCTAAAAATAAACGTGGGAAAAAGTCTTGAAAGTGCGGAAGCGAAGACAACAACCACGATAAGAGGCCAAAACAACGCGGACCCCGGGCATGTGTTCCGATATGTGACACATCACACACGCCCATTCGTTACTTTGATCTCACGTTTGCGACCATTCCTGCCATTGTACACGTGATAATTGCTCCAAGCGATAATTGCCGCCGGCTTCAGATACGCGATAAGATTCCAATACAAATTGACTGTTTGGTGACGAATGAAATTGTTATCGATTGTTTGTTAACAGTGACTGGCGACCTTTCGACAATTCTCTACACATATAAAATTTAAAACAATAGAAAGAATTATTCTCACTCGACTCTCTGGAAAAAAAAAAAAAAAAAAAAAAAAAAAAAAAAAAAAAAAAAAAAAAAAAAAAAAAAAAAAAAAAAAAAAAAAAAAAAAAAAAAAAAAAAAAAAACAGGAGAGCAAAGTGAGATAATAAATTGAGCAAGTAAATAAAAATGAAAAATCGCGCGAGAATACATAACAAGGTGTTTTCGTGTGCTAATTTATGAAAATTACAGAACTCGGACAATATTGCCTTCTCATCGTGATAATCAATAAATGTTTATCACAGTTATTATATTTTTAGATAAACTAATAAAGACTTTTTTAATCGTCATTGTCACAAAACGAACGTTTTAAATGTCATACAAATTCGTTGAAATATGTAATTTTCGTTTGAAGATAAGGATAAAAATGAAAGGAGGAAGTTCATACTTGGCATGTACACGATAACTCCCATGGTGCCCATTTGAGGAGGAGCCTTTTTATCATAAAAGTGATATTAATTTTGGAGTTGCGAGACCGGCAGGTGCAAGATCTCGGCGACACTAAATTTCCAAGATTTTAGCGGCATAGTATATGCTGTAGTGGGTGTAACAGTGCATTGTGTTCTTCGTGCAGCTGCACATGCGGTGACAACAACAACAACAACAACTCGTGACTCGGATCGGCTCCAGTTTGCCGGATTCGACAGTTTCGTGCACAAGACACCGCCCGGTACCGTCAACACTGCCGTCAAATAACTGTTTTCGCCGATTCAACGTTGCGCTCCCGTCCACGCGACTGCGCGATAACCGCATTAACTTCGCAAGCCCGCTTGGCTCCGCTTCTTTATGGCCTTGCGTTATCTTCGCTGCTCCGTCTTTATCTTCCATATTCGCTAATCACTTTTGTCCTCAACAAACGACAATTTTTTTCCATTTTTTCTTTTTTTAACTTTCTTTGTTTTTATCTAAACAAAATTATTATTTTTAATCAATAAAAAATTTGTTTTAGTTGTATTTTTTTTAAATTTAAATTGTTACTTTAGATGTTTACGATGATCTTTAATAATTGATGAATAATTTTATTTTAAAATTTATATTTACAATTATTGAAACTATCTGTTGATCTGTTGATAAAATAAAAGTGACACAAATTTTAAGGTTCGTTAACTAAGGAGGGACAATGAATCATTATTTTTTTCAACTAAATTTCAACAGACGATTATGGTTTAAAATATGTAGTATGTTTTCGCAACCGATAATTAGAAAGTTAAATTTAAACTACGCCAATATTGTTAATGTCGTTGTTAATTCGCTATTAAACTCACCACAAGTGTTTCCGTTAGTATAAATTTTGTTTTATATTCATTACATTTTGTCGGTCGACTTTCAAACTTTTAAAATTATTGGCGAATTTTTGCCAGGCCAGTTTTTTTTATTTTTCATTTGTCCAACTTTTTGCACAGTCACGCTGAATTCATTGTTCACTTGTGATCGCAATAAAAAAAGTTTGCGAGAAAAACTTTCTGACAGAGGGAAGAAAATTGTATGATTTTTCACATCAGGACAAGACAATGTACTTTTCAATATCTTCATATATTAAAATTTTAAATATTGAAAAATTTATTTTGGAATATTGAAACACTGATGTAAAAGGGTATGCAACCCATCTAAGTTGAATAAATAAATAAAAACATAAATATTCAAATGCAGAAAAATGTAATGCCTAAATTTTTGGTTTCAAAAAGATAAGAAAAATCGCATACGTGCGACTGAACATGCACGATATTTCTGACGGAACGTGTGGGAGTACACGTTCAGAATTACAATCACGATAATCAGTTTCGAGTCGAAAATTAAAAATTCAGCTCGATAAGAATTCGGTTTGTCGGATTAAAGATCTGAATGCGATGCTGAGATTGATCATTTGTTAAATACAGAATCGAGTCTGAGATATCGTTCGTTTTTCTTTGCTGCTGTAGTCCGTGCGTATCTCAAACGTGACGTAAACAAATGAATCATCAGTTGCCTACGCGCCGGTTTCAATGAATCTTTCGAGACTCCGATACCGGACCCAAGTGTTTTCATATGCTCGTTCGCGGAAGTCTTTTTCAACAGCCACTTCGCTGATTCATTACACGATCTCGTATAATTTCAATGTTGTTTCCTCCATTTCTTATGAAAATTTTATATTTATCAAATTGTTTTTTTTATTTTTAACCTTTTATTTCATTTCTGTTTCATTTCCTTCTATTACTTTTTTAATAATACAAAATATAAAGATGGTTCTGATAAAAAAATAATATTGTTAAATAAAATAATTGATTTAGAAGTGACTTATAAAATAAATACATTTATACTATATCTGATTATTTTACAAAATGGAATGGCAAGTGTGAGAAGACATGAGTCAGCGTTTGGTGGCTCACACGTCCGATGCAACTTTCTCACATCTCTTTTACAATTCGTCGAACAATCACTAATAACGAAAAAACGTAATAAAAAATCATAGCAGTTAGCTTATTCAGTATCTTAAGTTATACATTTTTTAAAATATATTTAACAAAATTACTCATCAACCATTTTTTGTAATAACTTTCAATTTACATACCAAGTGTTCCAAGTAAAAAAAAAATTACAAGAAAAATGTAAACATCGAATTTTTAACAAAAAACATTTGGTGTCACTGAAAACAAGTTATAAATAGCTAACAAAAATAATCTTTTGCTTATTTATTCTTAAACTGTAGGCCTTTATTTTTTTATAAAAATGTATTATTTAAAACGAAAAATGGGTGACAAAAATCTATCTCGTAAATTTTGATTTGAGAATAATATTTTTTTTGATGATATTACCATTGGAATAAGTCAAAGGGGTGGAAATGTCGAGGCCCATTTGGAACCAGCAGAACGTTGTTGTGGATTGCGTGCTTGCGTCGCACACGTGTAGATAAAAACGCGTGCATAAATTTGCAAGCACGGCGCAAAAAGTACACACAGTCGTTGTACAGTGCGTTTCGGTGTGAAATCGCATACGCGCGCATCGACATGCTCATGAATAGCATCACTGAGAAAAGTGTTGAATCATGATGAATAATCATGATACCGATTGTTGCGACAGGCTTCGCGATCGACTTCATCGTTCCATGCTTCCGTGTTAATTGCAAAACTCGCGCCAATTTTGTTCATCGAAATTTCATGAACCTTCTAACGATGCTCACATCAAGATGCAATAAAACATTTGTAAATTGCTTAAAATAAATCGTAATTGTAAACAAGATATAACTGTTTACAAGGGATAAAATAAAACTTGTAAATAATTGGCGAATGAAAAAAAAAAAAATATTACTTGTGTGACTAGTTGAATTTGTAATAAATGTCGAGACAGATCTAACCGCGTTGAAGGTTCATTTCCTTGACTTCTTTTGATATCTCAGAATTAAGTAATCAACCGAGTGATAAGATTGTTATTCTGACAATAGCAGGTTTTATGACAGATGTAAATATATACGCGTGCTCTCAAGTCTGAATAGTCGTTTCGCAAAGCCTTGAATCGTTCTACCATGACAAAAAGTATAACGATTATTGCAAGAAAAAATCAAAACAAAAGAAAATGAAAAAATCATCATAACATCTCCTCTGTCAAATACAGACAAAAATAATGAAACGAAAGAATCCAAAGAGAATTTCTTGTTACAATGTGGGGTAAATTATTTAAACATTTTGATCTTCCACCTGGGAGTGGATGCGCACATGGTCAAAAAGATTGTA
This sequence comes from Trissolcus japonicus, assembly GCA_030522925.1. NCBI lineage: Eukaryota > Metazoa > Arthropoda > Insecta > Hymenoptera > Scelionidae > Trissolcus > Trissolcus japonicus. The sequence goes on along the minus strand of JAPYZS010000356.1, from coordinate 75,261 downwards.
CTTTTTTTAAAATGTGTGTAGATGTGTGTAGACAAAGTTATACAAAACACATACAAAACAAAACAAACAAGAATAAAGTTGTAATATAATGTTTAAAAAATCTAATTTCAACTAATAAAATGATAAAATCAAAAAGAATAATTTATGTGTTTCTTTATAATAAAAAATGTGATTCTTTATATATGTATTTTATCTGTTCTGGGAATTGGATATAGGATCAAGCAATGTTCGCATTTCCTTTTGTTTTTATCTCATCATTTTGATTATAAAACAAATTTATTGTAAAAAAAATGTTTCACTTTTTTTTCTTTTTTGACTGGTGTAGGTTATTATTTAATTTTTAAACTGAATTATTATCAAATAATCGCAGAAGATATTTTCAGTTAGTTTGCACTAAACCCGTTTATTTTGGTTGGCGCTCATGTTTGGCAGAAATCGTTACCGGCACAGTACGCTGCGCGTCGGTAAACGACCACTTGTGTCGCAGATTTAGCGCCAAGAAACACAGTCGAAATTTCTCACTCTTCGACTAGACCTTGCATCCACTCACAACCGTTTTGAGTTTCCACTTGGAAGGGTCGCTCGTGCCATAATAGCTAGTTTAAACTATTTGAAAAATTTGTTTAAAAGTAAAGTTGTATTTCGAGTTCGTCGTTGAGTCTATTCTTCAGAGACAAGTAAGTTATTTGTAATCATTATAGGAAAAAGTACAATTTTCCTCAAAACCTGCAAGAACTTGCAGGATCAAGTTGCATTTCTTGGATCTTTTTCTCCTTGGATTTTTTCTCCTCCTCCGTTGATTATTTTATTTTGACCTGTTTTTCAAATAAATAAATAAAATTTGTTCTCAATTTGTTCATAAATCATTTGTTCACTTTTGAATTCTGTGTTTTTACTTTACGTTCGTTTATTGCTGAACTTTGATGCGCTTTGTTTTTTATTTTATGAAAATTAAAATAAATTATTTATAAAATTGTTAATTAATTTGAAATAGTATTTTTTGCGAAACAAAGAAAATATTTGACATTCTTGACAATATTAGTTTTTTTGCTTAATTTTAATTTCGATATTTTGATACTATACGGGATTTATGTTCAAAACACGAGTGTAGTGTTACAATACATACTAGAACTTTCTGTTTGGTTCAAATGTTTTCTATGAGTGACCTTGCAGGATTGGAATTACTGCTGAAAAACATTTACAATCTAAATGTTTCTTTCTTTTTTAGATCTTATATTAAAAATTAGTCAAAATTTCTTGCAAATGTTTTGTACAAAACTGACTGAATGAAGCTTTGTTTGTTTTGGAAACATGACCATGCACGCCTTTGTTTTTTTTCTATATTTGAATATCTCGAAGAATTTCTGTTATTCCATTTATGAAAGTTTTTTTTCCTATTAAAACAAAATTTATTGTAAGTGATTCTTGTATTCAAGTATATAACTTTTTGTTTAAAAATACAAAAATGTTTTTAAAGTTCAATTTTTTTTGAACTTGAATTTTTTGTTTGAAATTATTTATAAGTAACAAATATTTACATTTTTTCTAAAATTTGTCTGCTAATTCTCTTCTTTGTTATTTTTTTTATACTTAACAATCTTTTATTTTTGATAATTTGTTTACAAATAATGAATAGTAAAACGGGAAATAGCAAAAAAAAAAAAAAAAGATTGAGAAGTTTTTTTTTTATTAGAAATAAATATTAATATTCATTAATAAATTAAAGTTTCCATTTTGCATTATTTTGTAGGAACAATTTGCAAGATGTCTGATGACGAGTGGAATGATTCTGCGCCGGTAGTTGCACCCCAGGCAGCAGTAGTAAGTGAAACAATATTCGAAAATGAATATAATAAATAATTAGAAAAACGTTTTGAGAAATGAAAAAAACCTGATTAAAAAATGATGTGAATAATGAATTCGAACAAACAATTTCAGGCTTCGTCGTTTGGATCTGGTAAAGGACGAGGTTTTAGTTCAAACAATGATTCCTTTGAAAGTTACGACTCTGGTTTAGGAGGCCGAGGAGGTGGCCGCGGAGGTTATAACAACCGAAGTTATGATAACGAAGATGGTGGTGGATATAAACCTCGCGGAGGAGGCCGAGGTGGGCGCGGCGGCTTCAATCGTTTCAACAGAGATGACGATTCCAACAATGATGAGGATGGGGGTTACAAGCCTCGCGGTGGAGGACGTGGTGGCCGAGGCGGCTTCAATCGTGACAACGGCGGAGGTTACGGAAATGATAATGAAAATGATGGCGATGATGGGGGTTACAAGCCTCGCGGCGGTGGACGTGGAGGCCGAGGAGGTTTTAATCGATACAACGACAACGCCGACAGCTACGGTGGTGATAACAATGATGGGGATGATGGTGGATACAAGCCACGTGGTGGAGGTCGTGGAGGACGAGGAGGATTCAATCGGTACAATGACAACGGTAATGACGACAACGGAAACGACGGAGGTTACAAACCACGTGGTGGTCGCGGAGGGCGTGGCGGCGGCGGCGGTCGTGGTGGTTACAATCGTAACGATGATGATGATGATAATGACGGAGGGAATCGTTACGGTGACAGAGATGACGGTGAGGGCGGATACCGACCCAGAGGAGGCGGTCGAGGTGGCAGAGGAGGAGGAGGAGGAGGAGGTCGTGGCGGGGACAGAAACGACGACGGGTTCAATAACGATGACGGGGAACAGAATGAGGACCCTAACAAGCCTCAGAAGATGACGTATATCCCCCCGGAGTTGAGTAACGACCGAAATGAGATTTTCAATAACATCGAAACTGGCGAGTAGATTAGTTTTACGATTAAATTTATGAGTGGTTCAAGCTGTTTAATATTTAAATATTTAATATTTCAGGAATTAACTTCCAAAAATATGATGACATCAAGGTAAACGTATCTGGAACGAATCCCCCTCCGCCGGTTGAAAGTTTTGAAGACGCTCCAATAAGTAAGCTCGTTCGTGAGAACATACGTTCGTCAAATTACAGCAAGCCCACGCCGGTGCAGAAGTATGCCATACCTATTATCGCAGCGGGCCGCGATCTGATGGCCTGTGCCCAGACGGGTTCTGGAAAGACTGCAGCATACCTGCTCCCCATTATGTCGAAGCTGATCGAGGACCAAATACCTCATGAAACGTCCAAGTGCTGCCCGAACGTTTTGATTCTGGCACCAACCCGAGAGTTGGCGATCCAGATAAACAAGGAATGTCACAAATTCGCACAAGGATCAACTCTGAAATACAAATTGATTTACGGAGGATCACACGTAATGACCCAGGCGAATCAAGTTGCTTCCGGTTGCCACATCTTGACTGCTACGACTGGTCGTTTGAAGGACTTTGTGGAACGTGGCAGAGTGTCCTTCGAGTGCGTTCAATACATCGTTTTGGACGAGGCAGACCGAATGCTTGATATGGGATTCTCCGGAGACGTCGAAATGATTTTCGATCATGAGACCATGGTACCGAAAGAAAAAAGACAGGTGCTTATGTTTTCCGCGACATTCCAGAAGGATATTCAGGAGCTGGCTCAGAAGTATCTCAGGGATTACCTCTTTCTGGCTGTGGGCATTGTCGGTGGTGCTTGCTCAGATGTAATCCAGGAGTTCATTGAAGTGAAAAAACACGAAAAGAAAAAGAAATTGCTGGACATGTTGAACTCTGACACGGTTGATGAAAATCACAAGGTCCTGATTTTTGTCGATACAAGAAGGAACACCGATTACCTTGGCAGCTGGCTCTGCGAAAATCATTTGTTAGCAACTACCATCCATGGCGATAGGTACCAGCAACAGCGAGAGGAAGCACTGAGAGTCTTCAATCGAGGAGAAGTTTGTATTCTCGTGGCGAGTGACGTCATGGCGAGAGGAATCGATGTTGCGAAGATCACTCATGTGATTAACTTTGATCTCCCGGAGAAAATTGATGACTACACTCATCGCATTGGAAGAACTGGCAGACTAGGGCACACTGGCAAGGCTACCAGTTTCTATGATCCTGATAAGGATCATCGCATCAGAGCCAGTTTGGTCAAGATCGTAAAAGGAGCCGGCCAGGAAGTTCCGGATTGGCTCGACGACAACAGTGGCGATACATTCAACCCTGGACGAAGCGAATTCGGAGGAAAAGACTTCCGCAAAGTAATTATAATGAATCCTTTGGTCATTTGGATTTCTAAATTTGAATTGATTTTTGATATTTTATAATAACCATTTTTTGTTCTTTGTAGTTCGGAAATTCAGAAAACGAAGGTCAGTTCAACAGCCCGTCGATCCCGGTAGAGAACGATGAAGAATGGTAGAGACAAAAAGGCCAAAGATTTGAGGACTACTATTAATTCTCAGTATTATTTCTCTACGTACTTAAGATTTATTTTCTACTCAAATAATCATAAGAAAAAAAATGTCAATAGATTTGACAACATTGGAATTCATATCAAAAAAGACTTTTTTGTTTGCCCGTCAAAGTTGGGTTTTTGATAAACGACTGAAAAACTAGTAAAAATCTAGTAGAAATGATATCATATGAAAAAAGTTATATGTTTAGTATTAATATTGAATATGTGAGTACAAACAAAAAACACTAAAGAATTAATAGATTATAACGAAAACCTATTGTATTCGATATATCTGGTAATATAGTTGGTAAAAGATTTTTTTTGTAAACGAAAACTACAATAAATGATTCAATTGAAAAAAAGATCCATGATTAATTTTTTTTATTTCTTTCTATAAAAACATAAATTATAAAAATGAAATTTTGTTTGTTTATAAAATAATGCAAAATCTTGAAGGTAAACAAATTTGAATAAAAAATATGAATTACCGTCTGCCATGTCTCCCATGTCCATCAAATGAATATCTTCATCTAACCAGGATGAAAGGAATCCGTCTGTGGTTTGGTTGTTAGGGTCTGATGTTGGTGTATGATAGTACATCATATCGTTCGGTTCCGATTTGTATGCTGCTCCATTTTCTGTGCCCATCGGCTCACTGCTGTTCGTCAAATTCATTGACGTTGCCACCGCTGATCCAAGATTTGACGGGCCACCTGTATCAATTAGCTATTTAGTTCATATATGATTGCATACTTATTTCTATCTACCTAAGAGAAGGTATTTTAAAATTAGATATTGATTGATAATCTGGAGATGATTCTAGCGCTAATTAAAAAACATGTACAAAATTTAATTATGTTGAATGAATATTTGAAAATGTATATATTTAATTTACAAATTGGCATAATACATTGGTATATAGATAAAATATATTGTAATAGAAAAAATATTTGGTTATATTTTAAACAAATTTTAAAATTTCTAACGAATAAACAATTATCATGCAAAAATTTGCATCAAATAATTATAAAAGTTCTATTAAAAGATTATTTAGACAATTATTAAATAAATTTGAAAAATTTGATTTTGACTGTCTCGCTAGAATCATCGTAATGAAATTATAAGTTTTTTTTTATTAATTTTTATAATCTCCCTTTTTTTTTTAACTAATTGTAAAGGTTCCAGGTTATTTATTTGGACGTGAAACTCACCAACATTATGGTAGGGTCCGGTGGCATTGAGGTCTCCAACTGGAGGCGCAAGCGAAGCATTATGTAAGACTACATTACGCGGCGCTTCATAGTGGCCGTGGCTCATGCCATGTCCTGTGAATGCCCCAGGATGCGTTGGCAATGCAAAATCCGGAAATATAGTAGTCAAATCTTGCCACCGCTGTTCCATACTCATAGCTCGCATGTATGGCATGCGGCCCTGAAAACATTTATAACAATTAGATGAATTCAATGTCAAAAATCAACTATTTTATCGTTTTAAATCGACTTGATAGAAAATATATCATTACTTTTTCGTGAAAGAAATGTATTTCGAATCGACGAATCAAAACTGTAAAGAGAATACATCTTTTGTGTATTGTACAAAAGAAACATTCGGGCCGGTTTAGCATGCGATTAAATTTTTTTTGACTCTCTCCAATGTTGAATCAATCAAAAAAAAAAAAAAATTCATCCGGGACCATAAGAACTGTCATATTTTCGAGCACGTGGACCCCCGTCGATATGAACGTAGGTGTCGTTTAATTTCAACCACATTCATAATCACACGTCATTTGTCAATCATATCTGCAGCATCAAGTTTCTTACAAACAAGATGCTTCAATTTTTTTCGATAAGCTTGCTGAAACTCTGATTAACAACTGATACATTATTGGATGCAACGTCTTAATTTAATCGTTTGTAAAAGGATAAAACATCAGCTTCTGATGTTTGGTACAGATTAACTGAAATCACGCGCGCATCAAAGTAGAGAAAAATTGTTGGAAATTAAAATGACGAACCGCCTTGAAACGGTCCGGTTTTAATTAAACTCTCGCGTGAAATGATTGAACGAAATTGTTTGACGGAACGCAGAGTGTGCAAATCGAAATGACAGCAGTCGCCAGATGGCGCTTGTTTGCTCTCGGCTAGTCTCTAATGTGTTGTCTGGTCGCAGGAAGATGAATAGGAGCCGCGGATTGTTACAGAAGACATCAATCAGATTGCACTGCTTATGCCGCAATCTGCTCGCGAATCTCTCTTGTCATCACATCTGCCGGCGTCTAATCTGGGACAAATCCCGCGCGACCGATTTTCTATGTTTCCTGTTTCATCCTGATTGCTAAATTATTCGTCCATTATGTTTTTGCGTATATTCAATTCGTTCACTTTTTTGTCTCTTCAAGTTTAATGCTACATTCATAACGGACGTTTTGTCTCCAACAAATGTTACACTTTTATATTTCAATTGATGTTACATTAATTTTGTACCGCATTCAATATATATTTTCTCCTCCCCGGCTTGAGATTATCTCTGGATTGTTAAATATTTTTACATTGAGATGAAAAATTGACAAGAGATGTGACACATAATTTGATAATAATTGAGCAAAAAGTTGTGCGAGGACTGAAATTGAAAACGTATATCAAAAAGGAATGTTAATGTATCGAAGAATGAAAAATCATTGAGTTCATGATTAATTGAATAATTTTGTGACATTACAAAAAGGCCCGGAGGACAGAAAAAAGTAATTGGAATAACGTTGCGAAGGCGGCGAGAAAAATGTGTTTGAACCCAACTGGAGAAATGAATTTAGCAGAACTGCTTCGTGAGGAGACGCGGCCGGTGTGTCGAATGAATGCGCAACGCATTCCTTTGCTACCGGCGCTTATGATTTATGTACTTGTACAATGTACTCTCGTGAAAGAAAAGCGCCAAATGCTTCCTTCTTCGTGACTTCAATCTCAATCGGCTTTAATTAAGCCAAAAAATTAAGTCCCAATCAAATTCAATACATTATCACACTTTCATTCATCCTAAAAATCATATTCTTTTTTTCAATTCTCCATTCGTCACTGTTTATTATTTTTTTTTTTTTTTTGCATTAAAATTTCCTTTCAAGGCTATTTTGTTGTTTCTGGTATTTCAATTATATTTCTGTAACTTGAAGGTAAATAAAAAAATAATTAATTGTGATTTATAATTTTTTGCAGGGTTCGGAGGTGGAAAAAGGAAGGTACGAAGAGTGGTTGTTGCCTCTTGTGTCTGACGCATGAAGTTTGCTGGCTGGCGGCAGAGTATTCGCGCGCCTGGACAGATGTCTGAGACACGCTCGAGTGGTCCATTGAGAGGTCCGGTCTTACGGTCTTGTCGAAAAACAATGATTTATGGGATTTTGAAAGAGAGAGGGAGAGAAAGAAAGAAAAAAAGAAAAGATTCAATCGAACAGGTTCACACGATTGTGGTTTCGTTGAATAATGATTTTTCGAATAATCTCTGATTGATGTTCGTTTGAATATTTTGTGGAAAGTCAAGAAAAGCATAAAAATCCTTTATCTCTAGTTCGCCTATTTCTTATTCTTTCGTCGTTGTTCAATTTTTAAAATAACAGTTTTTTTTCTCTCGCTCGCTTTTGATTTATGATTAAAAGGATGTCTAATTGAAAAATTGGATATCAAAATATTTGTTTGGGACCGAACATTTTTGATAAACGAAAGAATGGCTCAGTGGAATAAAGAAGTGGTGAATGAAAAATATCGGCATCCTTGTTTAATTGAATAAGATTTGAAAAGCAGCAGCGTTGTTTGGTTAACGTCGGACGAAGCAGCGCTTGACAGGGGCCAAGAGGTCGCGTGACACCTGCCAACTTGATTCGGCCGCTAACGATATACATTATCTGAAATACATTCTTGCGCGCCAATCTCATTTCTGGCCATATTATTCTTACGCGAAGGAGAAGCTTACGTTTCGGAGATATGAGACGTGATTTTTTGCGCCGCCTCATAATCGTTTCATTTGTTCGGGTCAATTATTCAAAACCGCATCTCTTTTTCTTTAGAAATAGGATGAGAAAAAAACATTTTTTTTCTTCAACATCAAAGAAAGGATGAAAAATTTTTCAATCATCGGAGGGAAACGTACAATTCCTTTCCTTTCTTTTCCCTTTTCTTTCTCGTTTGTCTCACATTCGTCACGGGCATTACGAATTTCACAGTGCGCAAGTCTGGCGGCTAATACGTTCCGCACACTTTTTGTCATCAAATTTTACTCTAATGTGAAGGTCGGTTTGACGGTTCCAAATTGATTTTAACATTATGGGATTTCACCTGACTTTGTTTGTTCTTGGGATTTAAGTATCAGGTATTGGAATTGAAAAGAATTTCGGCGAGAGGATGGATGCAAACGAAAGAAAAAGGATTTTGTTATTAAAAATAGCACGAAGATTCCATCTGCAGTTAAAAGTTTGGATCATATGGATGTAGAAGTGTGCAGACAAACACGCGCGCAAGCACAAAAAGTGCATAACCTTATGAAAATGTTTTTGTTGTCACACAATAACAAGATGATAATTCATCGCGTTTCCTGTATGCAATTTTTTGTCTTTCGTATCAATTTAAAATTGATCGTATTACGTTATTTATGTTAATTACGCCCGAGACGGTTAATAGACTCGCGTTGTAAAATGTTATTCGCAGGATAAGCCAAATGATGTATGCATGTCTTTGTATATAAATTGTAGTCGACTGTCAGTCTCCGCTTTGACGAGGAGCACGAAACCGGTCTTATAGCGTCCGACTATGAATCATCGTTTGTAATTTTATAGTTATTGAAACGTGCTTTACACAACGGGAACGACATTTATATTTCCACCGATTGCACTGTTTTCGAGAGAAATTCTCAAGTTGGCGCGATCGCTGAAGGTTTCAGAGTTTGAGCTTCAAGCCCGAGTTAGATGTGAGAGGAAGAACGAGAGAGAGAGAGAGAGAGAGAGTAAAAAAATGGAGAGGCGCTTTTCAAAAATCCTGCTACACGATCTAGGAGCGTTCGATAACGAGCTAACAAACGAGTCGAGGTCCGAGGTCGAGATCGAACGATCATTCAAATTTCTTGACAGCAGATATAAAATCCCTCATCAAATACTTTTCTGCCTTACATTTGTCAATTATTTAACATACTGCAAACAAGCATTAAGAGAATGTCAAAGTACTCATATTTTTTGTTGATATGCCTTCTATATAGACTTTGAAAATTGAATACATTTTGAAATATAAATGAAATAAAATAAAAAAATAAATTTTAAGTGCAAGATAACAAGTCATGTTAAATTATGTTGCAATGAAATATATGAAGCACAATTTTTATTGTTGTAATGTTGCTGTAATGGTGCGTCTTCCTGGTCGAAATGAAGATAGATAAGCCAATAGCTTGGTTTGTGCCTGCGTATAATTATCATCAAGCCTAGACGGAGGCTCATCAGCGTTGACATCAACTTTGCGAGGGGAGTGTGAAATTACAACGCTTCTGCCACTGTCGATTCCGCAAGGGCATTTCTTCTGTCCGTTCTTATGATTACTAACGGACCTTTTATAGTCCACTTGATTGTACACTGACATTAAATAATGAAAATTTCAACTACTTATTTTAATCGGTGTTTCTTCAATATAACTATTGCGCGTTAAACCACATGATTGTGATTGGACAACTTAAATATTAAAATAAAGTTTTTAGTTATTTGATTTAATTTGCAACATTTTTTGTTGTTAGTTTTTTTCTTCGTTGGAAATATTCAATTTGTTATAATTTTAGATTGAGATTTTTTGTCCTCGAAAAATTCTCCATGGAATATTTAACGCGATTGCCGTATCCTAAACAAAACAGAAAACAATTCAATTCGCGAGTTTGTTCTTCGCGATAATTCTGATAACTTATCTCGGCTTCTTTTTTATTTGCAAAATCCAGGAAATTTATGTCTCAAAAAGTGAGATTTTCGTTGTCTTTTTGATTACGAAATGTCACCACAAAACATCAGATAACGGGGCCTGGATGCGCGCGTCCTTCGAACACCGTTGATTTAAGAGATCGTAAAAGTTCGCGCAACGTAACCATCACCTCGAAAGATATCATACATTTCTTTTTATATCTTACTTTCAATTTTCATTTGCTCCGGAATCGACATCGTATTGTATTTTATTATTATTTAACGCTAACAAATTACAACTTGAAGACAAAAAATCTAAAAATTTTTCCAAATTGTAAAAATTTGAAACATTCAACGTTTTATGAAAAATGTAAAATTGACATTTTTGTGAGAATGGTATTAATTAGTTACGTGAGAGATTAAAAAGATGAAGAATTATTATTTTAGGTCTGAAATTCGTATCATAAAGGAAGCAAAACCGCAGCAAAATCGACTTATTTTTGAAGTCAATGCGACCGAGGTGGAGATGTTGTTTTGACACATTTGAAAAAGTGTCTTAATTCACAGGATAAATACAAATTTGTCAAATTTAGGATCTGGCTTTCGAGGAGTTTAGTGTGGCATTGTTATAGTTAACCGCAGCCTGATATATTTTCATTGCCGTGTCTGTTTTGTGGCCAAAAATCTACCTGACTTTTGGACCTCCCATGAAACTAAGTCATAATTAAGTGGGCAGCCTGTTCGTCCCATGGCGGATTATCTCCAGGGGCTACCATTTTTGACATTAAGCAGACCGCACCCAGAAACCGCACCGGCTTGTCAACCCTAATTGCTCTCACGTTTACCTGACCAACTCAAACAAGACAAATTATAACATTTGTTTGATGCCTCACTGTCAGCCTTCAACATGCTTCTGACTACTTTTCGATGGCGCTCAAAATACTTCTCCCTATCACTTCTAGTTTCCTTTTTTACTATTTATTTTTCATTTCAAAAAATTATTCCATTAAATTGTCTATCTGAATTTATATTTATTTATTTGTTTAAGATTTTAATTATTACTATGAATAACATTTCCGAGTTGTATGTCATTTAAAAGTGTTGTACAACAAAAATATAGAATGTAATTATTATCCAAGTTTTATGTAATTTTAGAAAATTGCTAAGAAAGATAAACTAAACTGCTACCACATATAGACACTGCAATTATTTATTCTGAACATATCTTTACATATTTATGTAATGAATAAGAACAAATCAGTCTATAGTATCACATATTTTTTAATTAAAATTCGAATTATGAATAGATGTGGTAACGTGTAGTAACTTTGTTTTTAAAAAAACAAAAAATAAAAAAAAAAAAAAAAAAAAAAAAAAAAAAAAAAAAAAAAAAAAAAAAAAAAAAAAAAAAAAAAAAAGTGATGAACCTAATGAGAAAAAAATCTGATAATTTTCTTCATTACGTAATTTCTAGTTTAAACCTAGCAACAAAAACTATTTTCAAAGTTGACGCGATTGAAGTGAACAGTTTTTATATTATATCAGAGCTTCATATTGGTCAATATGTTCAGAGTTTTAATTTTGAGATTGATTTATAGGTCAAATAGAGTTGTACCAATAACACTATCGAAGCCGCACACCGTTCAGCCAAGGCACACCGGCGCTTTTTCGTCTCGCCCGTGACAATAAACTCTGCTAGCTGTTTCGTCATATCTGTTCAATCATTTTCTTTTTTGTTCCAAGATACTTTTATTATGTTATATTATTTTTACGCCAACGAAGCGAACTACGGGTTTTCATGCCCACAAAAAAATGAATAATTAATTTATCATTCGCGTAACGTACTTTTGTCATTTGAGTGATTTTTGCGAACCTTTGCTCTCGCGCAACACATATTATTACATGTCAAATCCTTGCACGGTTAATTAGTTGATAACGTAAGTTGTTTTTGTTTCTCTTATTATAATGAAAAACCAGATTAGTATAGTGAAAGATAGGAAAAATGTTTACATACGATTATGTCATTTGTAATTCTATGTACATGTTAAGAATGTCAATTCTTTTTATTCATTGTGTTCATTTCAATTTTTGATTAAAAAACCTTTGTTATCCAAGCACTTTATAAAATCGTCTATCAAAATTCAATCGTTATTACAAACATTTTCTTTTACTCTTTGGCATATATGTACATATAGATATGTGGAATAGTTACACAAATTCTTTTTTACTTTCATTTGTCGCAGTTTCACAAGTGTTCTCATGACAGGCTTTTTGAGATTGGGATAGGACTGATGTTAATTATATCTAGGTCTGATTTTTTCACATTTTTGTGCGGCAGCCGCGGGAATCGTCTTCGCGACGACACAAGTTTCATGTCGAAGAAGGCGCAGTTGTGGCAACGCGATAGCGAGTAGCAATTAAAGGTGAGCGGGGTCAGTGTTAATGCGACACTCGCGTGAGAGACGGCTTCCAAAAATGACATGCTTGTCGTTCTGTCTCCTTGCGTAACCCATAATACTTGGCGTACAATACGCACGACAAGTATTTAACTGCAGCATCGTCGACAACCTATTAATTTGGCACATGCTCCTATGTAGAAAATGAAAATTCTAGCCCCATTGTCTATGACTTGTTTTTCTTCTATGTTTCCAGTGTAAGCTCTTATACAACTTTTGTTTTCTCGCCGCGTGTATCATTTCAACGAACGATTATAATCCTCCTCGTTCTCAAAGTAAGAGAGAAAAAGAAATGTTTTTTTCTTAAATTTATATTTTTTTAAACAAACCTGGGGGTCTGAATTATCATAACTGCAGGCAAACAACTATAATTCGAGCAAACAGACGCTGATTCGCTTTTATTTGGTTACAGAAACATTTCGGTGAACGCGTGAGAGAGCTTTGTTAAAATTCAGATATATATATAGTCTTTTGATCCTGACGAGCGACGTGTTTTATTTATATGTTTGCTCGCACAGATAATGAGGTGAGGCACAATTGTTCTTCCACTAAATTGCGTTCAGCAAGCAAGTTGCTTGTCGTTTTCATATGTTTTCATGGAAATACCTGGAAGAATCCCTCGTCCAGCATAACGCTCCAGCATTCTGCCGAGCCAAGGGGTAACTCCGCGTTGGTGGAGCGCGATTTGAAAAGCTGCTGCACTTCAGTCATGTGGGCCTTTTGAGAACTAACACCACTACTCGAACAAACTCATCCGGCTCTTCAGAGTGCCAAACACTATTGCGTAACGAGGACCTTGTCTCGCGACACTCTCACATCTCAACTTTTTGGCTCCTGTCCGACCTTCGTCGTTTTTTTTTATCCTTCGAGTTTATTTAAACCGATCTTCGAATCACTTAAACTGATGAAGGCTCTGTAAACTTCAGAGTCCCAAAACTAGTTTAAATTGAAACAAAAAAACATTCGTCTGAGAACTTGACTACTGTCTTTTATCTTTTTCTTTTTTTCACTGGAAATCTTTGTCTAACACTGGGGTATAAACTGAGAGCAGCAAAGCAGGAGTCGCGGCGCGAGACTAGGATGGTTTAAGGTATTTTGCGACACTGCGTTCCTTAGACTTGTAACGCGGCTGGAAGGGATTGCGCGGCGAGCTTATTGGCGGAGGAATTCAGGTTCGCTTCACCACGTGGATGTCTCTGGTCAACCTGGAAGCTACCGACGACTTGGCACCATCCGCGTAGGTCATTGTCACGAGCACGACACCGTCTATGGCTTATTCGCACATTGGACGTCGCAATACTAATCACAGCCAGCGTTGAAGATTACGCTCTCAATTCTTTATCAGTCTGATAGCTACGTGTGCAACTTGAATGATAACAATTCTCTTGTCGCTCGAGATTGTATCGCCGATTTTTCATGGACCTCCAATTTCAATTTATTTCAACTTCAAACTCTTTTAAATAATATTTATTCGAAAATTAGCAAATCTAAGAATATCAATTAAAAATTAAAAAAGTAGATTTATAAATTTGAGAGAAAGGATATTGATATGAAATGTTGTGACTTCCAATTTAAATTTATTTCTATTTCTACTTTAGATTCCTTTAAATACATATTCCAAAATCACAAAATCAAATAAAAAGTTAGATACAAGAAGTTGTAGGAAAGTTTGTATAATGAAGTTTGTCACAAAAGTAGTTTGTTCAAATTTGGATTCTCTTTGTTGTCAAGTTCACCGACTTTGACTTTGTTCACTTAAATAAATCAATGGACTTACATAAGATAAGTGTGATGATTGAAGGGTTCGAAGAGCGTTTAGGAGTACAAAACGGAGCGATAAAAGTCGCGTCACAAGAGAGGGTGCAATATTGCGATCGGGCAAAAATATTGGCCGGTTATGTAAGAGTGTGTCCGCAGACCGTGGTGTTTCCTCGAAAACAGATAACGGTCGTCTGATTGTCGTGCTTGTTGCGGTGTACGCACACGTAACGCGGGCGTAAACACCACTCTCTGAGTTCGGGATCAATCGCGTGATGCTCTTTGTCTCGTGAGATATTGCTGTCCCTTGAACTTTATAATATAAAATCCAAGGAGAGATACATCCAAGGAAATAGCAAATACTTTTTAACTTTGATGTTAATTACATGCCAATCGCGAACAAAAATTATATGCTCCTCCACCGTTTAGATTATAGGACAACAACAAGTCATTAGACATCCACTTTGTTGTTCTTCTTCATGTGTTCAAATTCAGAAACCTTTTATTTTTTTTCATGACCATGTTTGATCCTTTCTCATAATTTTTCTTTTTACTTAAAAATATCTGTTTTTTAATAAAATTAATAACTGTCATTTTTTTAATGTTAATCAAGTTGTTTGTCGTTGAATTTTTCATCATTTATCGAGGTTGAAAACAATAAAGTATATATACGAAGATATGTAATACGAAGAAGTTCGTGGGACTACTTTATGTGGAGATGCAGCATGTCATGGTTTCATTGTCTGACAGACGTATTTAGCTAATCTGTAATTGTCGTTTCTTGCATGAGCTGCGACATTGACATTTGACGTGTCGATGTGCTTAGAGCTCACGGCGAGGACAGGGGGCTGCTGTGCCTAATGATTGTATGTCATTTTTGAGAGTGCTCAACTGCTCTTTATGTTTCAACGGCACGCATCATAAACAAAACGTATGATTTGCCTCGGGAAACTGCGTGTCTAATGAGATCTTTTCTTGTGCCCCACATAAGTCGAACACAAAGAACACGAAAACAGAGGGACAAGACAAAAAACTGTATCGCGCAATTTCGCTGCGTAATCTCACAGTCTAGAAATAGAAACGCATTACAAAAAAAAAAGATAATTACAAACACGTTAACTTATTCTTGGAGTGGAGTATATTTTTGGAGTCGAATATATTTTTTACGCCGATTTGTTTTTGTTGCAATTCGATTAATGAAACACTTCGTTCCACTTTTTTTGCATCTGATAAATATTTCATATTGCAATTCGTTGTTCGATCTAGTTGTTGTTTTATGCATGCGCTTACACTACCGCTCATACTCGTTTGACATAGTTTTTCATTCGACACATTTGTTTAAAGTTTAAAAAACAAATAGTTTAAAAAATTAAGCTGCAATCGACTTTGTTATATTCAATAATATAAGTTGAAATATGTTTTATTTTTGCAGTTACTACCTTTCGCAGGTAGTATAAATCTTTTTTTTTCGCAAGTATTGAATTTGCGTTATGGTCAGATGGAATTTTATAAAGTTTTTCTAAAGTTTTGTCACAGACCACTTTTTGCTTCTCCTTGTAAAAAAAATCAAGGTTGCATTTTAGGCATTTTCAATCGGAAGAGGAAAAGTAATTCAAATGAAATATGTTTGGTAATAATTATAATTATTCGATTTTGATTTATCAGAAAAAGGTATCGATCAAACAAGGGGTTGGATATATAAAAAATGAATTTTCTATATATAAAAAGGGAAAACGTCATGACAAGGCGAAAAAAAAAAAAGAAATTATTAATTTGACATGATTCGAGAAATTCATTGTCTTAAAACTTGGAGAGCCTGATTTGGTATAGTTAAAACGCTTGCTTGCTTGTTAATCGAAAAAAATGTAGCTAACGGTATATAACATTATAGGTGGAGACTCAGGAAAAAGAAAGGCGAAAGAAAGGGAGGAGTTTTTAAGAGCACTTCGATCGTTACATTAAGAAGCGGTGTTACGAGGGATAATTGCCGGGTGCAGGGCCGGTGTCAGTTGGGGCTTCATAAATAACGCGTGTCCTGTTTATGGCTCGTAAACGGCGGCCTAACTACGCGGCCGTTCTCCGCGGGGCCGCGCTCTTTCCTTGCCCGTATATCACTTGCTCAAACCCTCATTAGGCCGATTTTCGCGGAATCTCATTTTCGCGACGTTTTGCAAACACGACAAAAAAGAGGGAGAAAATTGTTGTTGCTTCACGTCAGATTAGCGCGATTCGTCGAATCACACGTGTTTCTACTTTTCCCGCGCGATATCGTCGCGGTTTATCTTCGGTCAAAAGGAAAGTCAAGAGTACAGTACTTTTCAATCTACGTTGCTGCTGATTATCTCAAGTGTCCCACCAGGTTTCACTTGTTTTTCAATTCCTGCTCGTAAATTTTTATTTTGAACTTGTACATTGTAGAGTGAAGAGCAATGTAATCTCAAGTACCTTTTTTGCTGATAAGGAGTGTTTTCTTTCCATTTTTTTAAAATAATTTTTTGAAGAAAAATTCTAAAAATTACCTGGTGATGAAACGACCGATGGTGAGGGTGGCTATGGTGAAACTGCGGAGTATGAATCATGCTGCTGGTTTCCGCTACCTCCTCGCAGACCTTGTCTGCTTCCTCCTTAAGGGACTCGGCTGACTTCGAGTCGTACTTTTCTGTTTCGGAATGTTCAGTCTTTTCCTTCACTTAAAAAAAAAAAAAAAAAAAAAAAAAAAAAAAAAAAAAAAAAAAAAAAAAAAAAAAAAAAAAAAAAAAAAAAGTAGCCGCAGTCAAAAACGGTAGATTTTCATCACAACTTGATTATAATTTGTAGTTTGATGAACTTCTAAGACCATTATTTTGAATTATAAAATTTGAGAGAGCGTTGATTCGTACCTCTACAGGTGGCTCATCTAGACCAACGAGCTGCAAAGCTTCCTCAAGGTTGAACCCGTCGGGCAACCCGAGAGAATAGTTGCTGAGGAGACCGTCAACGGCGCTGCCCCCTAGTAGGTTGCCTTCAAGCAGATCCGTAGCAAAATCATTGTCAAGGTTTAACGAGTCGCTTAGTTCCAAAGAGTCATCGCCGAGATCGACGAGACTAGGGTCACTCAAGTTCAGCTCCGGCTCGTTCAGCAGCTGACTCGCACTCTCCTCTGATGTGCTACTTCCACTCCCGTTTTGGTTACCTTGGAGAATGTGTTCTCCTGCAAAGTCACAAATATTTTGTGTAGTTCAAATTCAAACGACACATTAAAATGGTTCACAAAAAGAAAAAAATTTTTCCAATCCAAAAGTATTTTTGGATTGGTCACCATGTCACATCCAAAATATCTAAAAAATATGTTTCTTCCAGGTGTTCGTTTTTCGAATTACCTTCAAAATTGAATGTGAGAAAATGTGAAACGTAAGAAAATATCCAGAGGCTAAGGCGGAACAAGTAAAATGTAATCACATAAAACACAATCACAGAACTTATCGGTAAAATTGCACCTACAGAGGAGCGCGACGCGATGACACAGTGAAAATTTTGACCATCCCGGTAATACTAAAGTTGTGGTTTTCTTTTTGACCGGACCAGGCAACATTTTTGGAAGTCGGACGAAAAAAGTAGCGGGGGACATTTTATTCATAGGAAAAACGTGACTAATTGATGGGACAAAAGCAGGGCACAGACGCACGGCGGATCCACCTGCTTGGAGGTGCCCGCCCTTCGGCCAATCCGGCTTTTCGTCGACCCCTTATCCCCCACTCTGCAACCCGAGCCAGTCGACGTATGCGCCGTTGCAACGCATGACCCATTTCTGCACTCATCTTTTTATTTTAGAACATTTTTATATTATTTATATTTTTATGATTATTTGTATAATTTCAAAAATTATAAATTCCACCTAGTACAGAAATTTTTCAATTATTTTTCCCTGGAGCATAAAAAATTGTAAAACTAATTACAAATATGAAAAAATGAATTTTAAAGAAAATTATAATAAAAATATATTGTATAAAACAAATTGTATAAAACATTGAATATACAAATTGTATAAAAAATTGTATTAATGAAGTTGTTTATTTTGTTTACATATATGAAAGTAAGGATATTCTGTTGATAATACAACTATATGTGGGATTTTCTATTCACTGTTTAAAATTTGTGGTAATGAGCAATAAAAGTGCACAATGGCATTTTGAAGAAGGTATTCTAATTTAGCAAAAGGTATAATATGAAAGGATATTATTTCAAAATTGGATTTAAGTGTCCGGCTATTGTAGTGGCATGTTTTCGTGGTTCCTGGCCAGGCTTAGTCGTTTGTCAAGTAGCTGATGGATTTATTGAAGGTGATGGTAGAAAAACTGCAATCCAATATTCGGCAATCATTATCGCATTAATTTTTAGAATTGAGCGTGAAATTTTTCGGCTAAGCCAGCGTTTTGTTTTGGACCTCCGAAAATGTTTATCTCAACAGGTCGGATATGCAAATCACTGGAAATTTGGAACTGTGGTCATTTTGTTGCACCCTCGGTCTATTATCAAGATCTGATGGTCAAATTTTGTTCTTTAAAATATACTTTGTATCAAGATTTCAATAACAAATTAAAATTCTCTTTAAAAATGTAAAATTATATTCATATAACGTTCAAAGATGTCATATGAAAATATAATGATATTCGAAAAATAAGACAATTTTTGTTTAACATTAATGTATGCATTACGAGCTATCGATTTTCTTTGTAAAAAGTATACTTCAATACAGGCAAGTTTTTAAGAAAAATGAATATATATATATATATGTAGGTAAGCTCGAAACATCACAACGCACGCACACTTATGGCGGGGTCATAGGTCGTTATCATTTTCCCAAGATAAAAATTACTATCTTAAAGGGCCGCGGTTTTGCATACTTAACTAAATACTCAAAATGCATACTTGAAATGCACTCTTAACTTGACTTAAAGACATCCTTCAGTTTGTAATTCTATTGAAATTTAGATATATTTTATTGAATATATATATATATACACCTTATTACAAATTTCTTCTCTTAAAATTAATTTTAAACAAGTTTTAAACTATTCAAATTTGAGATTCATTATTAACCAAAAGTTTTGTAATATATATATTCAATCTTTAAACCCGCGTGCGAAACCTTAAAATAAAATTGTGGTTTTTCAAAGACCCTTAAGCCGAATTATAAAAATTCCTGTGTGACGTGAAGCATACATTTCTGATGGACTTAATGGTTTTAAAGTTTCTGGGAGCAGTCAACATATTTGTTTACTTTGGAGAGCAACGTGGGAAAACAAAAATGACCGGGAGATTTTCCTCTGCACTTGCCCGCGTGACTGATAAAGCCGATTTAATTGCGGCTTGCAGAGGTGAAAAGACTTTTGAAAAATAAACAACACGCGTCAATTTTAAGACGCCTTCAATCAAGAGACGGAGTCCACTTAAGACTGGATCTCGCTTTTATCCTTCGTTTTGTTCGCCTCGGACGAGGGATCTGTTATTAAAGATAATAATCTTATGAAATAATTGTTCTTCGCAGCTTCTGATTTCCATCTTTCGATTGAACGCTCTCACACCTTTTGGATGCCTATTACATTAACAAGTTCCGTCGCTCATTGTCTGGCCCACAAATATACGAGCCGTCAAAGACTGTAATTTGCTCTGACCACTATCTTTTTTCCTTCGTATAAAAAGAGTCTGACGCCATCTTGCCTTTGGGAACCAACTAAAAAATACCTTTTTGACTACCTCATCAAACAAGAGTTTGACTTTTATACAACTTTTTTTTTCAAATTTCAACTATTCTTGTTCATTTTTAAGTATAATAATAATCTTCTAATTTAGTGAATTCTTAAAGAGAAAACATTTTTTTTTAAATAAAATTGACTTTTCTTGTGAAGAAACTTTTTCCTAGCAAAAACTTATTACTAACAAATCAAGCTACTTTCACATAATAATAATCTGTTCAATAATTCCAACATCTGTTTTGCAGGACATATTCGATGGAAAAGACACTTTTTCTTCATCGTTACAACGTTATGTCCGTTGTAAAAACAATTTGTTCTAAAAAAAAATAAAATAAATAAAAGACAATACGTTGACGACGGCATCAGAAATGTATAAAAACTATCCATTAATTTAAATTCATCTAGGATATTGGGGGAGAAAAGTTGATACCCGAATGCCGTCGGATCTAGCTCTTTTCAATTTGTTCACGGTTTCGCCTTTTGAGGGACGTTTCCACTGACAGATCATTTCTCATATATTTTTCGCCAGCGTCGCGCCGCTCTTGTCGATGCCTCATTCTAATTCCCGAGACGTTACTCGGCAGAATTTCATCTTCGAATTTGTTTCAGCCGAGGTGCGCTAATGGCGTGTACCTGCATAACTCAAGACGATGAAAACTGCCCGCCGCCGAATACAGAGAGTTTCCATGTACAAAAGATGGGGCCATTCTTTTGGACACGATTCCTAATAATCTCACTTTGACATCTCATTTCTATGTCGGGGTGTCACCAAATTGCTACAACTTGTTCCTAATGATATTATCGACTCGTATTTATACAGCTGACACGTCTTTGAGACCTGTTCCCAATCTAGATTTGATTGTGACAAATTTTTAGATTGTTTGTTTTCGATTCACCAAATTAGATTCGATTTTTTGAAAGATAGAAATTAATCTGGCCGGGTGAGTCGGATTTGTAACAAATATTTGTAATTCCAATTGAAGCGTGACAGTGAGACACCTTTGAAAAGGGCGCTGATGAAATTTTGAGTTTGATCGACTCCTCTTTTTTTGCAAATTGACATTTTCACATTGCGAGTAATTATGAAATCTACTGCGCACTCGAAATATGAAATATCTATCTTAAATTCAATCTTTATTCAGCAGAAACCTTTCTAAATTGATTGGGTGATAACATTTGAATAGACAATTGTGAATTAGAAAGGCACTCTGCAGCCAAATTTAATGAAATATACAAGGTACAATCTCTTCGCCGTCATTTCTTTTCACATGCTCATTTTTCAACGCAGTTTAATTTGCGAAAACTGTCTGCATCGATTATCATTATCCTCTTCGACATCATCCATCTCCATATCCTTATGCTAAACGTCCATCTTACAACAAACTTTCTCATGTAAAGCGAAAAAAAAATGTTTAATTATTTCATTTATTATACTCTCGCACCCGACGATGATTATGAACGGTTAAAAATTATTCCAGTAGTAATTGTTAGATCATTAGATGCTTGAATGATTAGCCTATAATGACGACGGGTAACGATTTTCACGTCACTTATTCATATAAAGTCAGACCGAAGATGGATCTGTCGTTCGATTAATCAGAATTCTGCCGACGGGATAGTGCGCATTATTCAAGCCTTGTTTACAGGGTGATTTGGGATTATGATTTCCCGATTTCTGACGAATGATGAGACGTCTCGTCCGTCGGTGAGAAGTGCCAATCCTGTCGCACTTTTGTTTATCATCAAGCACACAATCCTAAACGGGAAATATTTGTTAAGACAAAATTAGCATAACAAAGTTTGACATAAGTTCGATCTTGGTGTCGTGTCGACGGGTGTCAAGAAAACGGCTACTTGAGTCAATCCACGACGATGCTTTTATTTACTCAAGAGATTGGCGTTGGACTTGAGATATGTTGATAGACGAATTGATTTCGGTGATGGATTAGTGACAAGTTTATAGCTAGAACCGAAGGATTCTTCAAAACTGAGAAGATCGCTGGGCTTGACTCATCATCTATTAGCATTGAAATCTTGATTAGTAAGAGTGCCCGAGGCAAACTGTTTCGTTGAAATTTAGAGCTGCGATCTAACTGATAGAAAGTTTCATGGAATAAGCTTCCGATGATGGGAATGAAGAATAAATTCCTTGGACCCTTCACGTATCAAAGGGGTTATTCACCAATTCCGAATAAGATCTTAGAAATAAATCCTTTAAGTTTAACTAGAAGTTCAGAGGTTGGGCCAAACGATGCAAATTGTTGTTTCTCTAATTATAAAATTGTTTTATAAGTAATAAAAAAAAATGGAAGTGAAGAATACCTGAAGATCGGCAGAGCAATGAAACGGGCAGCTAATATCCAAGCACAGAAATCACCAGCGGAGCACAGCACAGTTAGCTGGTGTGACGTTAAATCAGAACCGTCACGGCACTGACAATAGAGGCAACAATCAAATTGCTAATTCACCAGGGGAATTTCGCGATAGGAAGCAGGACTTGGTCACATGGCAGCGATGCGCAATCTGCAGTTGTACAAGAGAGGTTGGATCACAAGCACTAATCTCACACTGAAGCCGCGGGATGATTTAGATAGAAGCGCAGTGTGGAGTGAACTGATAGAGTATCGCGAGGCAGGGGATTGCCCAAGCTGAGGTATTGTGCCAGGCAACGGGCAGACTGTTAAAAAACCGACCAATCGCGTTGGGGTTGGCTCTCATTCCAGTATGGCTGCCAGACAATGCTCGCCAAGGGGAGGGGAACTCTTCCCATAGTGCCATTCTCCGGGTTCCCCACTGGGCCTCGCGATTGCTCGTCACTTTCCATACGAGTGAGTGGAGAACATGCATCCCCCCTGTTTCACAAAGAGGAGACCAAGATTATACACTCGGGGGTGTGATCCTTACTGCACTTTTTAACATTTTTTTTATTTCATCCCTTTCTATTTTTTTTCATCATCATCAAAATCGGATTTGCACTAGACAAAGTTTCCAGATCGGATCGGCGACGTTTGATTCGACAAGACAAAAATTTCAATCCAATAGCGATCGAACGGCTTTGCCCGTTGATAAAACTTGTAAATCAGTTATTAAGATAGCATCTGAATTTCGTTCAATCCTTCTCGGCTAGGATCGGAATCCTTTATTCTTGTGTTGTCACTCTCATTCTTCAGCTCGAAATGTCATTCGTCGAATCAAATCACCAGTTTGTTTCTTACGCAATTATTATCCCAGTTCTTTTGCCTTTCTTCCAACGTATGCTGTATACGTTGTGCAACCCAAGTTTATCCATTCCTTTGACGTAAACCGCTGTAAAAAAATATGCGACACACAATTGAATTGTCTTTTTTTGCAAAGGTCCCCAAAAGTTGTTATACGCTGCTGCCCGAACAAAAAAGGTGGCCAGAAGTTTGGTAAGTTTGTTACATGACGAACTTCTGATATTGAAACATTGCCGGCAATCTTATAATAAAAGTCGAAATTCCAATCGCAGCACACTCTCTGTGATTTATTATAACAAATTTCTGCCAAATCATTGCCATCCATGGAAACGCGATCAAAATTGTAACAATGCCATGTTTGATCCTCACACAAATTATTGAGCTTCGAAGTTTTCATGTAAATAATAGTAGTCGCATGAGTTTGTACTTTTCAGGACATATTTTGTTAGCCATAGTTCCGGAATGCCATCTGCTAACTTTGCTATGTATACCCGGTTGTGAAAAATTCGACTGAATTTCAAGATTGAAACAATTTTTTTGAACCCATTGAGAAATGCGGTTTTATTCACTATATATATGTATATGGTGGAGAGAACCAAATAGTAGGCTCTATAGGAGTAGAATTTTTATAATCAGGAACTGATAACACATGAATTAGATTTTTTTATTTCTTTGTGACGTCAGTGGTGAAAACGTAACTAGGTCAAAGACCTGAGTAAATTTTGGCACGAGTCACCGTTTTGCCGTCAATGAATATTGTTGCCACCTCATAGTATGACCTACGCTCTTCTCGTGTTTAGCTTGCACTTTCAAGTCACCGGGTTGTCGACATGAATTCTGCTAGTTGAGTCATGCTTAGAGGGTGAATTTTTCTCTCGCTACTGAATCTCATCCTTTCGAGTCATCCATATCTATGGCCAATTTCAGGTGCATGAAAAATTCTTATTCGAACCTCTTAACGCTTATGAAAACATTTATGTTAGCAGAGAAACCAAAACTTTAACAAGAGACTACCTGAATTCTTGTAAAATCACTAAACTTGTATACATATGAATCTTAAGAAATTTACAAAATAACTATTCGATTAATTTAAATTGTACTTTAAATTGTACTTTCAAGGGAAATTCAATGGAACGTCTCAGTGAAATCACTAATATTTAAAAAAATTATCCGAAAATGATGTAAATTTTATTGTACTAGGTTTTTTTTTGTTAATAACTACCTGAACGGGGTAATTTTCATCATACTTGTGAGATCCAACATCACAATACCCAATTGATTTTATTTTAATAACGTAGCATTAGTTAGAATAAAGAAGAGAATAAATTTTTTCAGTTAATTGTTTATAAAATTGCTTATATAAAGTTTTTCAAAATTCTGTCTGAACAATTGTTTCTTCATACTTTTGAAAACATTTTAAGTGGTATAGAATAAGTATATCAGTTTTGGCGGTACCAAACTTATACATTGAAGTTGAAGATAGTACAAAATACAATATAAAAAAATGCGTCTGAGGTTTCATTTGTATGTAACATAAAAACAACAAAACAAGAAAAACAAGTTTCACTTGTATTTTCGGGTATACATTTGACACATTATATACGGTTTAAGAACACAGTAAAATCCAAGTGATAAAAGAAACTTAAAATTATAAAATTATTATGAAATCCACATTTCTTTTATCTTTTTTATCAATTTTCATTATTTTTTACTTGGACGTCACCTTAATTATGTCCGTCAATTGAAAACTTGATGTTAGATCAATTTCGAGATATATTGTACATATCAGCCTTGAAAAGTCTTAAAATAAAACATATCCAATCTCAAGTTGGATTTGATGACAACAGTTGACTAATAGTAGCAAACAGCGAGTGAACCTTATGGTTGCAAGAGGCAATAAGATTGGAAGTTTATTTGACAGGCTATACTGAGGTGATGTACTTGCGAGTGAAGGTGCGCGTTTCTTACAGTCAGGGGCGAGGTTTACGCGAACATTTTGAAACGCGGATGCAAAACTGCGCGTTTAACGGGACAAATTTTCGTTCACTAGCAGACGTGTCAACTCACGTCTGTGAGGTCAAACCTGTCTACTGGTTCGTTTGGTATTGCAAGTTGTGATGCGTAAGGTCTTTCGCGCCAAGTCCGATGCTGCATGACAGTCGAATCCCAAAAGCGCAGATCGTCTGGCACCGTGACCCCGTTTCCAAAGTGGTTCATCATCCTCTTCGAATTCAAAAAATTGTTCAAAAGTCCATCTTCTCTCGGCCTGATGCATCAGCCCTGTTATATTTATTTACACAATGTTTTACTGGAATTAAGGCGTATTTTCATGTAGAGGTCACCTGGTATGTTTATTTATTTTGGTCCCAGAGACTTTTTTCATTCAGTCCGATGTTCAATTTCCCGCAGCTAATAGGATCAAATTGTCCATTTTTCATTTCATTTTTTTTCTGTCGGTCGCGTCTGAACGGGCTAATAGCACTCGAACTGACGGCTTGACTTCTGCCCATCACCGATACATATCTATCCTAAATCAATACCCGAAGGATTTCGACGCGACAGTGCATGCGAGAGAATTCAGAACTGAGCAGCTTGACTTAAAAAAATCCTATTACTGGACGCGCGAACAAATCATTGTTTCGATTCAGAATAATCCTCCGACCTCGAATAAATAAATTATTAATGTGATTAAGGGCCGGCGTGCTTTTTGTTGGTCCGCCTTCGATCATCTGCTCCTCAGCACCGTCTTTTCCAGGGCCCGTGATGAATTGCACAAAATGTATATTACTTGGAATCGTGTCGGTATCCGCCATTGTGCCTCATGATCAGAACCTTGTTCCTAGCTTAATTTTTCATCTTTGCCGTTGACTTCTGTTCGCGAAACAACAACGAGACGGAAACATTTCAATACAAAAAAACTGATGATGACGATTCGATTGTCCGCCCTCGGTGGTGACAATTATTGTTGTCTAACGAATGCCCAAGATTAATGGATGACGTTCAATTAAAATGTCGCGACGATCGAATGAGAATTATAGTCATTTAAATCCCTTTTAGGATAAAATAACAAAGTCGTTTTCAACTTAATTCCCCGTCAGACAGATGGCTTCATAATTGAACCCCAGGCTTGAATTTACAAAATGTTATTCTTTCTACTTCATCCTATGTCAAAATTCTCTGCGACGGTTCAAAATTTGAATTCCCAGCTGAAATTTTTTATGTTTTTACATAATCAAAAATTGAAAAGAAATAGAACACAAATGAAAAAAATCCAATCTGTCCTTAGGTTATGTTCCTACAATTTTAAATAAATTTTACTTTACCTTATATGAGGAATTATAATTTACATTGACGTCACATCTGAACTATAAATTCAAGAAAAACAAATGACTTGGCAAGTTGGAGGGAAAAAGTATCAGGAAATCGGAAACAAGGGATATTTTATGCGAGTAGTCAGGGGAGTGGGGTCGAAATGGCTCGGTGTGTCGTCTTGTACGTGGCGTGCAAGATATGGGAGCGTGATGTCGATGCGTGTGCGCTCTGTTTGTTAACAGAGGGGTGGCTTTTATGGCAAGTCATGGCGCCTCTGGTTTGCATGCAGCTGCCCCTCCGAGGCAACCCCCGAGAGGCGCTCTTTTTCGCGGTAACATGGCCGACATCACGCGGCCCCGCAATATTGATTGTCTCCTGTTGTAATAACGTAACGCCAATTCGAATTGCTTCGCCCTAAACATTAATCACGCCAGCAAATATTCGATCCCCACCGATCAATTTCCTGTTTTCCGTTTTTTTTTGCTTAAAAATAGGTGTACACAATTTGTTAACACTATAGAACGTCTGTTTCAGACTATACTTAATATGACAAGAAGCAGTAATTTTAACTAACTATACAAAATTTAATTATTTATTGTTAAAACTGTTTTTTTATCTAATTATGCATACGCTGGAAAAAATATGCAAAATTACAGTAAATTCGATGTAAGAATGCATGATACCATGGAATTTAACAAACTTATACATCATGAAACATAACAAGTTTTTTGGACATGTAAAAAAGACATATTTCGAATAGGGAAAATTGCATCACGAATGTATGATTGCATTCAGTCACAAAGTAAAAAAAGACTAACTTTTTCGGTTTCACATGAAGGGTGTACGATTACATTGGGAATTATATTTTATAAGAATATAAAAGATCATTTCTAAAAAAATTTGTTTATTCAATTTTTTAACAGTATGTTATAGTTTTAATAGAATTAATTTTTTTCATCGTTCTAGTTATAGACGAATCCTTGATGGAGAATCTCATAACAAAAATAACAATTATATTGATTGATGAATTAAAAATACAATACAAGTTTGAATTTTCATAAAACTGTTCAAATTACTGCCTCTGTCGTTGTATATATATATAATGTTAACGTACCGTTTTCATATAATGTTTACATTTAACAAGAGAACATATGCAAAATTGTACAATTTCACAGAGGAAGTATATTTCCTCCGTAAATTTTTTTCCATTCCAGAATCGCGATTTCTGAGTGGTTGTTATTGACCCAAATTTCAAGAAGCAACATTCCCCTGGCAGACATGATGACTCTGTGACAATTCAGCCAAGTCTGAGAAGTTTAATATTCAGCATCGATTACAGTGCTTATTTGCGCCAGCATTGTATTCGAATTTTGCACTCCTCTGCAACTGAGGTGGATAAAATGCGCGAGACAAGAGAAACCGATACTTCGTCGAGCTCGAAGCTGCTGATCATTGATACTGACAAATCAATTGTTTATCAAGCGATCATATAACTTGCAAAACATTAACATATTGTTGGAAGAAAAATAAAAAACGCGCGCCGCCTTCATTAGAGCTTTGAATTCCGGCGAGCTTCACAATTTGCGCGGAGATTCGTCTCGCTTGTTTCCACGTGTCGGACACGAGGTCTCTCCTCTTCTCGAGTATTATTTATTCTTCCCCTTTGAAAATATTGCATGACGAATCAAACGGAAATTAATGTGACGATGAACACGAATTATGTCGTCTCTCATATGAATTTCAAAAACAAGACATTCTTTTAATACTGATGTCATCTTTTTGCTATCTCAATTAAAAACAGAATTTTTATTTTTGTGTTTTGGATTTTATTCATATCACAAATTCAGAAGTATTTTTTTGTTATTATTACTTTTAGTAGAACATATATAGCAGTAACGTTGTACGATAAAATATTTTTTAAAATGTTTAGATTAGATGGATTAAAAATTAGTAGTATTTGTTTGGTTTTTTAAATGCATAGTGGCGAATGCGGTCAATCTTTTATAGAATTTATTATTCTCGATTTCATATTCAACCCCTATTATCAGCAGCTAGCGTGGAAGGATACAAAAATTAATGACGCGCATGAGATAGATGGTCTAAATTTTAATCACGCGTTTATAAAAAACATCTCATCATTAAAAAAGTGTTTAAATACATAAAAGAAGATCATTTAAAAACTCTTCGTAAGATAACTTATTTGCAGAAAGTTTTCATAGAACTAACAAGGTTTCACAGCTTTCTGTTGTATATTTTGCAGAATGTTCACTGCAAAATGGTCACTGCATAAAACAATTAATAAATAAAATAAAGAAACCTTCCAATTTTATACAATAATTTTTATATAATTAATGTTGGATGAATTGCAATTTTTACATCTCTGCATGCATTGTGCGACTATTTAAATATTTGAAGCCTATCTTTATTATCATATATCAACATACGTGTAATATATACCTATAATAGTAATAGGATACAAAAAATTATATTCAACGAGTTTGTTTATTTGTCTTTACTTTCTCCTTGCATTGTCGTAGCTATGATAGAGGCTTTTCTCGAACTTTCTCTGAAGTTATCTCACAATTGGTACAATGGCCGTTTGAAATTAATCGATTTATTACGCGACTGCTTTTTTCATACATTTCTCACTATAAGTGGAATGCAATTAAGTGTTTTTTTTTAGATATTTGCTTATACTAATTAATATCAATACAAAAAACTTATCCCTACCCAAATTAAATATATTTGGTTTCATATTTGGATATTGAAATAACGTTTTTTTGTGGTTTTAAAAGCTGCGCTATCCCAAATTAAGTGTTATTATATTTTATTCGAAATATTGTGTAACGTGTTTTCAACGGCTGATCTTGTTTTGAAATCTAGCAAATTCGACAGAGTTTATACATATGGTGATCAAGTGCAATCTCAAAAGCAGGTGGAACGCGAGCTCCGCATCATTAATGCTAATTTGTTTCATGAATGGAAGATTTTTATAGCTCGCGGAGTGTAATCCGTCATGCTTCGTCAAATTAGTACAAGCCTTATGCACCGACACGATATACCTCAACCATTTTCTTAGCTCTGGCCACTCTATTTTATTCTCTCTTACACGAAAGCTTTGCCGGATCGCGATAATGCGGGCGCGCGCATTTTCAAATCGCTTGGTCACGAGTCAGATGCTCGTCTACTCAAAATCTGCATTTATTTCAAACGACGCCATTAACTCTCTGCCGGTGAAACGAAATTTAGCAATTCTAATTTCATCGCGTGATTTCCGCATTTTGAATCTTTGCCGAATATCAGTCTTACACAATTTCTGCAAAAAAATGCATGCGAGAATTTTTTGTTTACAACATTTTAATAAAATTATTTTTTGTTTGAAATTTTTACAATGGGAAAAAATATTTTTCTAATTTTCTTAAATTTCTAATATTCTGTTATATTATTTTTTTTTTATTGTTATTACGTTTCATGTAATCATAGTGCATAAAAAGAGCATCCACAAACACCTTGACGATTTTTTTGCAATATTTTTATATAGTAGATCTCGGGCAGATAACATCGCGAAATAATTTGAATGGCATCAGCGGTTATTATTAATAAAAGGCAACGACCGTATATGAGCTCGTTGCTCATTACGCGGTTATCGTACCGCTGATCAAAACGCGTTACTCGAACCGGAGCTTGATTAATGGAACACGCGGCTCATTCGCCGATTGATTTCCCTCGATTATATTGCGTCGCGCTTTTTTTCTCTCTTCTGCAGTATGTGGCGAGATTGTGACGTCAAACTGTGGCTCTCTCTTTGGTCTGATCTTATTATTCACGTTTTTTTGCATTAACTCTATAAATTAATTACATTTTTTTATGGTAAACAATTTTAATGCAAAAATTTTATTTCAAAATTTAGTTTATATATATATATTATTTAAAATAAATTAATAATATTTTCTTTTCACAATTGGTGTTGATGGTGAAAATTAGATTTAATTTTCAAAATTGTATGTAGTTTCTCTGATTTTATTGAATATAAAAATTGGCCATATAGATTAATAATTGAGGCCATCAGGCTGATGTTTTAAGTCACCAGCCATATATTCGACTATAGTTTCTAAACATTTTCTCGTGTAATACTTTGGCGGCATTTTATCGGTTGACATTTTTTCAACCCGACTGATTAAAAAGTTAATCAACCGTCGAATGGAAACGAGAATTCAAAGGTTCATTAGTATATAGTATACCCGAGGTGGGAAACAGCGAAAGACGATCGTCTCTCCGTCGCGGCCAATTACTCAGCGAACTTACACAAATTGACTTTCCTTTATGAGTACCAACTCAAAAATTAGACGTGTCAATTTATTCTTTATTAACAATTATTTTTAGAGGCTACATCCGACTTGTGTACCGATGACTCTTAATTATACTTTGTATGCTTCTTGTTTTCTTCCTTTTCTCTATTAATTTTATCTTGATGTATATTGCAAACCAACGTGTACACATTTATAATCGTTGGATTATCAAGTTTAATCAAATTCTCGTACTCTTCAAAAGATTGTTCAATAAAAACAATTCAAAATGATATAAATTGACAAAATTAAATCAGCCAGATTTTCTTGAAAGTAGAATAATTTCTTTAGAAATTTTTATTATAAATTCAAAATTAAAATATTGAAAAATAAATATAGTACACGATATAGAGCATGTTTAATGTTTTATTGTCTTAGGGTGAAAGCATGACTCCCTGATTTAACACCCTCTGATATCAGATCCCGTATCACTATTATATCACATATATATATTTATTCATTATACTTTTTACTCTAAAAACACTGACATTTGACTAAGTCATTCTGTTTATTTTTTAGTTCAACTTTCAAAGGCTGTTATTTCTGATTTTGATTGATAGAATACATTTAATCAAGCTCATCAGTGGTTACTTTAATCACTCTTTTAATCAATTGAACAAATGGATAGATCTAAATCGAAAATTACTAGTTTAATTCAAATAAAATTTAATTCAATTCATCAAATTGACGATCAAAAAGTTGAAATGTAGAGATAAAGGGGGTGTAGAAACTGTCTAGTTTCAATACTTTTGTTTGGTTTTGAATATACGCGTAAGTAATGGAACGGTACAGAGGGTCGAAGGACGACAGGGCAAGGCGATTGGACTGGAACGCGGCAGAACGGAAGGGAACGGCTTGTGAAAGAGAGCAAAATGTGGCGAGGGGGGCGTTCCTTTGCGCCACTCCTCGGTTGCGCGCGGCCTCTCCTGAAAAGTCGTAAAATACGTCGGAGTATACATGCAGAGCGTGCGTGATAATCCCGCGAAACTTCAATTTCAACTTTTCGCGTGACTCTGAGAGCGATGTATATATAGATCGCCACTAATGTCACAGTGTAACATTTTTCTTGTTCTCACACTCGCCCTGTCAGTGCGAACGATTTTTCAATCGATAACATCACCTGGGACCATTGTTCCAATTTTTTTGTCTGATATTTTGATTGCACCACTGTTTTATACTTGTTCCTTTAATGAAAATTAATGGACTCTCACCAGTTTCCAAGTCGATTGTGTAGGATAGTCCTGCCCAAGGATCTTCTTCTTTTGGTTCGGCCTCGGTCTTTCTTTTCTGAAATTAATGAACAAAAATTCCAAATTTATACAAACTTTAAACAATCAAGATATATTCAATAATTAAATTGAGTTGCTCGATGCAATAACAACTTAAGTGTAATGAAAATCAAATTGACCTAAAGTCATTGTTGCATCTAATAGAATGTTTTGACTTTGAATATTTGATATACTAAATCAAATTTGTTTTTGTAAAGCAATAAATAAGTCATCAGTTTTTAAAAGTGTAAAGGAACAGTTACAAATATTTATGGTACGATTTCGGAATGAGAAAATTTAGAAGTCAAATTAAAGAAAGGACGACGGAAACTTGAAAAGCCACAATCCTACATCGATCAATGAAGAATAATAAAACGGTTTTTGGTAGCTCGTCGGAGCCAATTAGAAGCGAGAATTAGAATCGTGGAAACCGAATAGTAACAATCCTCCGTCGACATGAAAAAATCCATTGTCCAGCCATCGACAAATCAGCAGATTCAGTGCACCAGTGTTGCTTTCTTTATTTCTTTTTCTTTTTTTTATCGATAGTCACAAATTGATTTCAATATACTTTTCGGAACGCGAAAAGTAAAATTTTAATTTTATATATATATATGAGACTAATCGTAATACAAAACGTTGATTTCGTTTATTACTGTTTTCCATATAGAAAAAGTGTAAAGTCATCGGGAAAGAAAAAAATATATGTTTGTGTATTGAAGAAAAATATGTTACGAAGAAATGTTGGCGTCATCTTTGGCTATTGTGAAAAAGAACGGAAAATTGGTGTATTGAAACTTATTGTGAATAAGTATCGATGATTGTTAATTTGATTTCGTAGATTGGACTGAATTGTGTTATGTATCCTTGTGAGAAAAACATCTTCGATAGTTTCTGTGGGGGTTACCTATTCATACGTACGTACTACTAGTTTTTTTTTTTCATAACAGCAGAATTTGTTTGAAACTTTAAAAAATCTTTAATATTGGCAATTAATTAAAAACAATCAACTAAAGAAACAAAAACACCGAATCCTGAAAAATATGCGTCATTCATGAATATAAAATTTATCGAACCTTTGTGAATGTATAAAATGGGTGATGAACCTATTTGAATCCAAGAAAGAAATTGATTGAAAAAAATATATATTGAATTTTAATTTTGAAAAGAATGATTTGGTTTTGGATCAAAATTATCTGTATAAATAAAATGAATATAAAAATTGTGGGAACTGAGAATGATCTCCTTTGATTGAAGTAAGTTGGTTCATTGCAAAGTGTGAAGCAGAATAAAAGATGGCGTACGTGCTATATAGGTGGAACGTTACATAGAGATGTCATGAGCAAAAGGACGACCCTCGCAGGATCGAAAGCAGGGTGGATATGCTTTTGATGGTGAATGGCGGCTGTACCGGCTACACTGAAATGAGTTTAATGAAAACAGCATTGTACTTTGACCATTAATCATAGCTGGGTTCTGATAGTTGGCATCTAACCATTGGCTCAGAGCACTCTCCTCCCCTTTGTCTGATGGCTGCGCAGCCCGCGTGCGATCCGTTCTTTTTCTCCGCATGATGTATCGTCGTTGAGTGGTGTGTTATTTCGAGCTTATGAATATGAAATCTAAAGCTGTTCTTTTAGCCACCCCACGATCTCAGTGTGCTGCTTCTAAAAAGGATATCGCGCGCCAAGTCGCCGCCAGAACGCAATTAAGTCCGCACGCGCTTTTGTGGCTCCGCCAAATTTTATCATGCATCCGCTGCCACGTTCAATCACATACATTGTTCGCGAATTTCGCTCGCCGGGTTATTAATCAACTCGTGTTATTTTTCATGGCGATTTGGCGTCCTGATATCAATCGAGGAGTTGCTTGATTGAAAAGGGCCGGGCTAGAGAAAACAACGCGAGCGCTATATTATACGCTCAAGACA
This sequence comes from Trissolcus japonicus, assembly GCA_030522925.1. Lineage (NCBI taxonomy): Eukaryota > Metazoa > Arthropoda > Insecta > Hymenoptera > Scelionidae > Trissolcus > Trissolcus japonicus. The sequence continues at coordinate 40,976 of JAPYZS010000356.1, read as the reverse complement.
ATGAAAGGTGAAAGGCTCACGTCCTTGAATTATATTCTTAAATTTTGAACGGTCTTATCGAAATTGTACTGGACAAAAAATAGTTTTTGTAACATATACGTTGTGTTTAACGGATTTCGTTCCAAAAAAAAAAGTCATTGGATTTCGATAATAATAATATGATTGGAATTAATTGAAGAAATACTGGTGAAAAAAACTATACGTTATTTACCAATTTGATACTACGATTCCACTTTCTAAAAATGAGTATTTAAGAATAAAATCAGATATAAGATATAGTTACTGTAATTAAATAGATATTGGATGTTTCATCACAATAATTTAATAAATGAAAAAAAGGTTGAAATTTGTTGTGACTTATGGTAAATTTGGAAATTCCATTTTTAAATGACAAATATCGTTTGCATCAATTGATGTATATCGGTGAAAACTGATTGAAAGTTTTTATAATCACCATAAAAAAATAATTTATACACCAAATTTTTCCAACAAGAATGAAAAAATAATGTAATTTGATAATTACTCGTATATTCTAATTCAACAAAAAACCTTAACATCGATTTATCCTCATAAAGCGAATTTAGAATTGGAAAGCAAATCCCATCAGCGAACATTAATTAATCGGATTCTTCGAAGTTGAGCGATTGATCGGAGCCAAAGGAAATGCAAGACGCCATTTTATGTCGACGTGGATTACAGCGTGGGGAAATGATCGAGAAAGAGAGGAAGGAGGTTATAGGGCCGCCCACTTGGTCGATCGTGCACGTTTTCAATTTCCAGTACCATTAATGTGTGTTCTTCATCGGATCCCCTGGCTAGCTTCAATCTTCGCTGTTCGATTGACTTTCTTTCTCTTCTTGTCTGTTCCTCTTTGTTTAGTTCATGAATTTGGCTGTGTTCCTTGCCCTTCACATTTTACGTCGAATTGATCTTACACGAAACGCGCTGATAGACAAATGACTTTCGAAATCGAATCAAAATCTCCATAATATATACATTTCTATAAGAAGATCTTTGATATCGTCGATAATTCCAAATGTATATATTTTTATTGGTTTTCTGCGATCTAAATAAAATATAACAAACCGTCGGGCAATTATAAATGCAAAATGCAATTAATATAATAATATACAAAATACAAACGAAAAGAAAAATCACTTCGAAATTTTTTTCCAGTCCTGCCGTACAATGATAACATTCATTTTCTCGTAGCCATTATAGGAAACAACAACAAATAAACGTTTTTATGGTAACTTTCTGTTGCTGATGCTATTTTTTGTGTCAGTATAATTGGACGTTGAGGTTGAGAGCATGAACCATAATTTCCAAAAACTCCAATTATCCATAATGCTTGCCGTTCAAAAAAAAATCAATTAGAATGCGAAGGTGAGATTTCTCAAAGTCTGAACGTTTGTTGCAAAAAGACAGCAAATCTTAATTCCATGGGCGAACGCGAGTGCACGAGGAGTCCCAGATTGGAAGCTTGGGCAAAAAGGCAAACCCCATTTCAAGGGTTTTAGTTCAATTTGAGCCGTCATTCTTGAACATGGAGCAAAAAGTCAGTGGCCCGGCTAGGGCTTTGTTCTCAGCTGTTCGTAATCCACGTATACGAGCCGATCGCCGTCCGCTTTCGATTATGATCAAGGGAGAGCTTTCCCGTGTTATTGAACGTCTGATTGCGGCGGCGCGTCTTCACAAAGGTGCAGAACAATATGCCGCGGACAGCGGTCACTAGACAGAGATGCCTGGTTCCAGAGAGAGACACGTCGGTCAAGAAAAAAAAAGAGAACGAAGAAAAAGGTAAAGAGGACGAAGAGTCTGATGCACGACCCGCCCAGAACGCCCGTGCACCGTCATCGTCAGGGACCATCCTATATACAGTCCCTGACGATCTTGCACGCACACACGTCTCTCTCATTCTTTTTTCTATTTTTCCCACCTTTTTATTTCCTTTTTTTTCATCATTTCTCCTTTGAACTTATACGAACGATGCGATGCATAGACTCGAGGCATTTTTTGACGATACAACAATGTCACTATAAGAATAAACTCAAATTGAGACGTCCGTCGTTGAGGAATGTGAAAAAGATCTTGCGATGAGTGTTCCTCTCGTGTCAGTTTTTTTTTAAGTGAAAATATATGATGAAAACTTCATTTAGTTCAAACTTCATGATGGTTTCGATCTGATCCGAATGATCTGAAAAAAGACCTCTCAGTATTTATTCTTAAAAGTCAAGTTTTATCAGTAGTATTATTAGTTTTAAATTTGTTCGAATCATTTAAAAAAGAGAAAACATGTTTGAAAGCTGATAAAAAGATTTTGAGAGATATGAAGATTACAAAGTGAAAAGACTTTTTTAGAAAACAAACAAGGTGAGGAACAAGTTGAGGGTCGAGCACCAACTTGTAATTGTAACCATTAAGTTGTCATATTAAGATGGTTTGCTCTTGTTTTTCTTGTCGCAAAAGATTACCGAGATCAGTATACCACCCCGAGCGACGAATTCCAAAGATGGTCAGGCCGATAGCCTCGGATTTGTTTAGTACATCGTCATCGACGAACCGATCGATTGCTTATCTGTCGGATCGTTTGGTCATCAAGATCTAAATAAATCATCCCATATGGATGCCATTGTGCGCGTTACTCTATTGCTAATGTGATTTTTTCATTTTCCTATTATAATATTGAGAAGAAAAAGTTCCAAAAAAAGAATAATAATGATAAAACAACTGTCAAAATAAAGTTTGATTTTTGACAGTCCAACTTTTCCTCAAGAGAATGTATGTACAAATGTTGGTGTATAATTTTTTACAAAAATTTACCTCATTCGTCGAGTTAAAACTTTCCACCGAATTAATTTTCTCTGTCTCTTCTTTTTTCTTTTCCTCCTCGATTTCGTTTTTGTTGGTCGTCACCGGGTCCACCAGGGTAAAACCCAAGTCCACGTCCTGTTTCCACAGCACCTCTATCAAGTCCATATCCTGTAAACGAAGACATTTTTTGTTATTTGCAGTGTTCAACTGAGTTACGATTTGGTGTATGATTTTCAGATGAAAAACAGACACGCTTTCATGAATACCTAAAGAAGGATGTGATTCCATGTTTTCTGATCTCTGATGTTTTATTTAATCAAATTATTTATAATGCATTAAAACTTGATGAATATGTTTTTGTCCTCGTCAGAGAAAAAGACCAGGACTATAAGAAAAATGGGAAACGAATTTTGTGTTGAAAGCTTTCGTGATCGATATTGTATATATATACCGATATTATAATATTTCTTTCTGTTTCGTCAAATAAATAGGCTGTTGAAAAAAAAATTTTTCTCCCTTTTTTATTCTTCATGCGGAGGCAAAAGATTAATGAATCTATAGCGGAATTTCAACGAAAGGCCCGCGTCATGGACGGCAGTTGGCTTATAGGCTTTAATTGACTCAATTTGCTTGAATTTTTAGTTCAATTTTAAACGCGTGTTTGCATTGTTTCAATCTGAATAATTTGTATTAACATTTTTATTTTTAAAATTATTTAGTCTAAAATAGCAACAATTTTGACCCAAAAATTGGAAACAGGACTTAATTTATATAGAATATTGAATATATTATTACATCAAAATTTTGGATACAATTTTTTCCATTTTTGTGATGTCAACTCTTTTTTAATCTTTTTTTAATGTTGAAATATATCATTTTGAACAAACAAATCGATAAATGTAAAGTGCAATCATAACTAACAAAAATCGTTTTCGCATAAGACAAAAACGTTTATCGCCAAAAGGAACAAAAACGTCAGCAGGTAATTCGGCGTAAACATTGCAATTAATTTGTCTTTCTCGCGGAAGATAAGTAAGCGAAAAATCCACGAATTTGTTATTCATTGACAAAGTGTTTTTTTTTTTTTTTTTTTTTTTTCATTTTCCGTAGCTCCGTCGGATGATTTCTCCCTCGCGATTGGCGCGAACGTGCCAGAATGACTGCATGGACTAGTAAATCGTCACGCCAAAATAGGTGTCTTCTGTCATTTCTTTTCCGCGTTTGCGCCAACATTAGCCGTTTTCATCGGTCGTTGTAAAACTTTCCAAAGTCATCAATGCAAATCTCCGCTTTGCGATGATGGAAACTTTCTGAAATCGCAATCAAACCATCCGAAAAAAAATCTCATCTTTTTTCTATGAAATTTATAGTAATTCTTATAGTTCATTTTATATTAAAAAAATTGTTTTCTTCTAAAATGTATATGTAATAATTGGATATTTAACTAATTTTTAAATTTATTCTAGTAGGTACTTTACTGAGTATTATTAACAGAGATGTGATGTATACAAAATAAGAAAAAAATTCTTAATATGTATAATATTTAGTTAGGTTTGGTTTTTAACTTATAAGTGATCAACACGTTTACTCTCGAATCGCAAGATACGATGATGGGATTTATATTAGGAATAATCGTCTAGCGCTTATAAAAAGAAGGCGTGTGCATCGCATCGCGAGCTAACAATTTCACACCGTTGTAATTGCATGACGCAATTATCATTCGATAATCATATTCAAATGAGTATTGGTGTTTATGTGCATATATACATAATGAGCCGCCTAACTTTACAATAGCGTGTCAGATGGCTGCGCGTGGGTGCGCGTTTTATTCTGTCAGCCATGTCGCTGATCCGATCGGCCAACACGCGCCCACGTTATATTATCAGCTATTTTATTCTCATATATTTTATGACAAACAACATTTTCGAAAACAAAAATTATGAAATCTATCCATATGAAACTGAAACTGCTTTACAAATACAGTTAAATCATTTTAACAAGTTTATACATAATATAGATCTGTTTTGCAATTGGCACATTTGCATTTTAAAATATTATTTAAACTTTATATTAAATTGAAAAGCTTTACATTTTAATTGTAATATATATATATTCACGAAATCAAAGTCTAAACTGATATAGATGTCTGTTTAATGATTTAAACATTTAAACAACAGTTTCTATTATATTATATTAGAATAAAATAAATACTGCAGCCAATAATTTTGTTAATTTCAACTGTAACATTTTTTTGTCTTGTCAAACTTTGAAAATAAGATGTTTACAGCGACCAATTTTCTCCTCAATTTTAATCTTGAAAGGAAAACATTTTTTAAGAAACATCATTGTGTTGTGTACGTATGGTTCAAAATTGAAATTCTTTGACGTCGCAAGCAACTTTTGGTAAGATGGATAGCAGTTGAGTTGAAAAGAAGGGTTACGGTGTGATGAAAGAGCCGCCATAACAACCCGTAAACCCTGTTCTGTAATGTATAAGATCAACTTTCATGAACAACAATTCCTCCGGGATTCCACGAGGTCTCTCAACGTGGGGTCTTGTTGCAGACATCAAACAAAATATATACTTGACTCACTGTATACAACACCGTTAAGAAGTAAAAAAGAACAAATTATTAAAATTTACCGCTCGACATTGTATATAGGTAGGTATATTTTTCAAATTGATCGCTAGGACCAAAATAAAATCTTAACAAAAAGCAAATTTTTTAATCAAATTTGAAAATTTTCATTTTTAAGAAAAACTAAAATACAAAAAAAAAAAAAAAAAAAGAATGTAAAGAAGAAATTCTAAAATAAGAGTGCGAATATAACAATTTTTATCAGTTGTTTGATGGAAACTAGAATGAAGAAAAGGCGCACAAAAAAGTAAGTTCAAATTGTGTATGTTCGTGTACAAAAAAGAGGCTGTTTATCGGCGGCAAGACAGGCATCCTCTAGGATACGATTCCCAACTCGCTACTCCCCTCTGCGATCCTGTAGGATCATTAATCACACTCCCCTCTGATCTGCCCGCCTTTCCCTCACTCTGTCTCTATCTCTGACTGCGTCTCTTTCTCTTTGGAATGGCGGCGGTGCCGCCATTGCCTCGTGTCTGCGTGTGCGCAACATCAATTAAAACCAGGAAATTAATATTTTACGCCACTGAAAAATCTTCTCAAGTTTATTCGCATCAGTCGTTTTGGTCATTAGGTTTGTGTTTTCGTTTAAGTTTATTTATATCCATGTTTTTTATCATTCACTTTCAACTCCGATTTTCTTTCATTTTTCAACATCTGTTTCGAAGCAAAAAATTAAATTAGAGGATAGAACTGGGGTTGATATAGGGTCAACTGGAGGTAAGAGTGACACTTTGGGGTAAATGTGATACCTTATATTTTATATAAATTAATAAATTCTTCATTAAACTTAATTGTTTATATACGGTCATTAATTAATAATGATTCTAGAGGTTAATTAACAAGACGAAAATTTAGAATGTCAAGAAACTTCTTTGATGTGTCACATCTACCCCAAATTGTCACTCTTACCGGTTGACCCTAAGAATATATAAGAATACTTTTCTTGTCCCAATCTATTATTTTTTTAGAGTGAAGTTTATATGATAATATACACTTGTCCAAATAAAAAAACGCAACACTTTCCATAAGAATTGCATATAAAGTGTTGCGTTTTATATTTAGACCAGTATATACAATATAAATGTGACCAAAAATATTTACCATCAACTATTAAAGACAAATAAAATTGTCCAAATCCTTTATTGGCATCAATTACTTGACTAAATTTGCACAACTTTTTCACATACAAAACAAACAAACGAAAAAAAATGCATTTACAAAAAAGAACAGTTTACATTTGAACGGTTGAAAGAATAATGAAGTTCATCAATTAAAAAAAAATTATTTTTAACAAAATTAATTAATTAATCATTAAACAAATTGTTTTTTATGCTGCAATTTAATGGATTTTTATCAGTTGTTAGTAATTAAAAACATATTTTATTGTAGTTCAAAGACCAAAATATTTATATATAAAAATTTTATTGTTTGTAAATGTAGTTTATTCGTCTATAAATAGATTTTTGACAAAAATAAAAAGAAGTCAATTGAAAAGAAAATTAGACATTAGAAAAATGAAGTAAAAGTACTTAGCACGATCACGAAACAAAAAAGCTCATTATATATTGATCAAGTGAAAAACAAGGAAATAAAAGGATATTTGTGAAACGTGAGGTTCGAGTGGAACGAAGATAATGAAGTTACAAAAAGAGTTGGGTGCCTCAAGATCGCTGCCATAAATTATACAAAAATACAAATTCGTCGACTTGACGTTGAGCAGGTCCTATACCGTTTTGCGGTCAACCGAAAGATCTAAACGCTATAGTGGCATATTTTCTTTTCACTAAATTTGTCTCAAATATTTTGTTCTCCTCTACCGATGTTTTTTCTCAGGTATATTTACAAAAAACTCTTTTCACATAAGTCATCATCATGTTTTTCAACAGAAAATGAAACAAACAAAAAAACGTATATACGTTTGGCTGACCGTCCGATTATTCTCCTCTCTCCGACAATTAAAAAGTAAGAATAAATTTTGATAACGCGTTGAAAAGTCTATTTTTACAATTGTGCGAGTCTCAACGCGCGGAACGTGTGCGTAATCTGATCATGAATCTGTTACATGACACATTAAATTAGGGATACAAAATTTGTCTGTGAGAAACTAGCGATTTATTTAATGTTATTTTCCTGAGCACTTTTTATGACGCTATTGTTTTATTCTCACCTGCGAGATAAAGTCATATCGAGTTTCGGACTAATTATTTCGCGACTTTGTGAGATCGCATCGTGCGAAGATTTAATTATTCGTAGAAGCCTTCTAAAACATTAATTCATATATCGTGTGAGATGTTCTTGATGGTATATATAGTGATGGGAAATAATTGTCATTTTTCAACGTTATACGTTTTTGGAAAAAGAAAAAAAATGAATAAAAGGAAATAAAAAACAAAAAAATTAAAGTGAAACGAAATAAAAAAAATATGATTACGGAAAGAAAGGAACAATATTTTTACCAAAAAGATTGGTAATTATTTCTAAAGATGACTTCTGTTCTTCACTTATAAAATAGTTTGGTACAAATTAACCCGTTTTTTAAACCAAAAGAAAAATAATATATTTCTATACGTGGGAATAACGATATTTTTTATGTCATGGTAAAAATCTTTTACAAAAATTATAAAAGATATGATGTCTAGAACAGAGTTCGAAATTCAAAACTTACAATAAAAAAAGTTATAGAATTCAGGTAACCCTTATACACATTACACAATATTAGTGTGCAAAAAATTCGCTTCTTTAATTTACAGTAGTTTTATCGAGATTTACGTAAAGTATTTCTGATATATTTATATTCAACCGATTTAATTTTCTTATAAAAAGTGCGTTAAAATTGTTAGTAACATTATTAAACCATTGATTCAGCATTTTTCTAACAAAAAACCATTTGTTCAAAAGTGGTAAACAAATAATATTGGATTTTTTCATAAAAAACATGACCCTAGTAAAAATTTTTACTAGGGGAGTTCATAGTTGAATATTTTTTTCTCAGTCGTCATTAATGCAAAACCAAAAAAAAATTGAGCCTGGCTTAAAAGCACATTCTATACGTTTGGTGTTAAAGACATTAAATTATTTTCTATGTGTTTATGTTTATAATCACATTTTTTCAAGTTTTTTAAAATTCAGAAGCAATATAAAAAATTCCCAGCTTTATATCTTGTTAATTTTTTATATCTTGAAATATTTAAAAGTTGCAGTTGTGATGTTGACTGATATTTGACTAAATAATTTTTGCTGTGAAATCAGTAGTATAGAAATATGTATATATAAGAACAAAAGTATATAAAAATGTTAGATTGTAAAGTACACATGTAATGTGTAATTGTTTTAATAATAATAATAATAGTAATAATAATAATGAATGTAAATTATTAAAAAACAAATAAATAAGGTATTAAAAACCCAGGATATATTTTAATTAAAATCATCAAAGCATCAACCATTTTATCGGGACAAAAAGAACGGACCAATGAACATGAATGTTTCTGCTAGATTCTTGATTGAATTTGCACGAACCCTTGGTGGGGAAAGGGGGCGTTTTACCCTGCAGTTGTACGAATCGTGCCGGTCGCTCAGATCCGTCGAATACACAGTTCCCATCATTTATCAAGCTCGGATCGTCGCTTGATCCTGAAACTATATAGCTATTCTTTCTGTTATTGCGTTAACTTTATCCCGATAAATGAATGTACGTGCCTTATCTTGAACACTAGTAATTTCTTTCGTTTCTGCCCCGGGAGATCGCCAAGATTTATCGTGATGGATTTTGAGGTTTCGTATATCGTATCTATATACAATTACTACATTTTTTATTTTTTTGTATCTACATCCAACTTATAAAAAACTACAAAAAAATGAAATTTTTTTTTAATTTCAGTAAATTGTGAACTGAGCGGTGTTCATCGTTTGCACAAAAATACCTAATCTGTCACTCATTTGCGCCACTCTAAATAAATCATTTGCGCCAATGAAAAAATATGATTTGCTCCAATAGAGAAATATCATTTGCGCCAATAGAAAAAGGATCGTTATTAAAAAAATGGTGAATTGGTGATCCTTACTATTTTCATCTGGTTGGTCTTAATCTAGTTGGCTAAACCAGATTTTTGTTGGCCCAAACAGATGTCGTAACTATATACCGATGGTAACTATACCATGAAGTCACATTAACTATTAAAATCTGTTTGGAACCAATCTGGTTACGGCAACCAGAATAAAGTTACGATAACTTTTAAATATAGTTGGTATATACAAATGATCTGTTTTTTTTTAATCTAGTTCCACTATCCAGATATGTTAGATACACCGCATCCAAATACGTTAGTTACTCGATCCAGATATGTTAGTTGCATCATATCAAAAATGTATGATTTTTAATTTACATTTAAAATTTATTCTATAATTAATTAAAAAATATTATTATTTATTTACATATAAAATTGAAATGCCGATTTGAAATTTATGCAAATATTTCAAGGAGAATATATTATCATATTTTTGAAAATCATCGAATTCAAATTAAAAAAATGAAAATATTAATATTTAGTATTTATGAATTAATTTAGAATATGAAAAATATTTTCTTGTATTATGTTTTTGAACATATTACAATATAAAGATTAATAAAATATTTCTTTAATGGCGCAAATGTTGCTTTTTTAATTGGCGCAAATGATAGATTTGCATTGGCGCAAATGATTTATCGAACACTGGCGCAAATGATATGTCGGTGATAAGGGGATTGGCGCAAATGATATATACAGCCGAACTGAGTTATTCAACATTGAAGTTTACGTGATAATTATATACATTCGCAATTTTTTTATTTATAAATTTTGAAGAAACCATTTGTAAAAATAGTACAAACAAGAGAAGGAGTGATGTTCGTATATAACAATATCTTTTTACGACAATGATCCAGCAATATAAAAAAATCAAACTCGACCTTAAAATCGGCACAGTATGTCATGCATATCAAAAGCAAACAAAATATCGTTCCCTATAACAATGCGCCAAGCTTCCCTGAAAAGATCTTGTATTTGAAAATAGCGCGCAAGTAGAAAATGCAATTCACCACGTAATCTTTGGTGTTGAACGTACACCGATCGATCATTCAGCAATGTTTTTTGGTGTCAAAATATTTCCCCGGATCGATCTCACATGGCCAGAAAGTTTGATCCGCGGTAAAATTGTGCATTATACTCCGAGAGACATTTTGGTGTTTGCACTTTGTGTGAAATGTTTGATCGATCGGTCGGTGGCGATTCACCACCTGAATTTTCACCCCAAAAGGGTTTCTCATTCACATTTTGTTACATCTCATTTTCTTGTTTGTAAATTTTTACCGTCGATTTGCAACAGAGAGAGAGAGACATATACGTTTGTCCCAACCGTCCAAAAGAGTAACATTTTTCATGAAATTAACATGTTTTTGATGCTGAGAAAAAAAACAAGTATTTTTTTCGCAATCGCTAACGGTAATTATCGATGATCATTAAAGATCGAGTCGATAATCAACAGACGCATATAATAGCCGATGCGTGGTTCATTAGCTCGCTTTTGTTTTATTTCGCACTTCGCCATATTGTGCCTTTTTCTGTCAACTTTCGTCATGCATGGGTTTATTTTATTATTATTTTTTTCATAACCGGTAATTGATGTGAGTAATGGCCGATAATGAAAATGAGTTTATTAGTTGCAATAAAAAATTTATACGGTATGGAAATTAACCTTTTTCGTCCTGATGTATCTCGCCAGATATTACATTAAAAATTTTATAGAATTTTTTCAGTTCGTCTTGATGTACTTTTGTGTTTTTGCATGTTTCAGTACTTTTTTAATTTGAATTTTCTTAATTATTAACAAACTTTAATAATAAACATTTATTTCGATAAATAAATACATAACTCTGAATAAAAACTGTTTGCAAATTTTATTCGAATTGTCAGTTTTGTCAATTTTCAAAAAATTCATTTTAAAAAGTTAAAATCATTTTTATAATCTTAATTTCTAAGAACTGAAAAACAATTAAAATTTTCATATGTTAAATTTCAATTGTTGTATTTTTGACATTTTTTTTCATTAATATATTTCAACGAACTCACGTATGTCGAATGTTTATTTAGAATATTTTCTCCAGCATAATTTTATTAACGAATAATTTTTTCTTATGCAAGAATTTGTTTTTCTAATTTATATTGTCAAGCAAAAAAATATTTTTGCGAACAAAAGAAAAAGAAACAATCGAAAAGCACTTATTCAAAAACAATAATTAAAAAAATAAGCTTCAAGATGAATGACTGAAAAAAAATTGTAATGTTTTGGAATCATCCAATATAGCCGAAATTCTGAGTACATGATGCATGTTCTCGGATCCTCTCTCGATCCCGGACATTTCTAATCAATCATGTATATATACAATAATGGTCGAAACAAATAACAAAGTCGGCTTGACAAAAATGCAGCGGATTGTTGGAAAATCACGGGGTGATTGATTAAACAGCATTATACGTCGGGAATTCAACTAATCTGAATTTGCCAATACGGACATGATCAAGAGCAGAGCGCACACGATAAAAATCTCGAATAGAACGACGATGACTAATTCAACCCGACGGGCGCGTTCGTTCCATGAATTCCTAATAGGATTCAAATTGGTATCCGAATCTAAGTGATACCGTTATGTAATTAACAAGAGATTCAAATAGATAAGCTCTCTGACTTTCTCCGAAGCTTTCTCATCGCCGCCTCTCTTCAGATCATTAGTCACTCTTTGGAACGGCTCCCTCCCCGTCCTTTTGTCTAGTCTTTCCTTCTACAGCGAGCCAAAAATAATTTTTCATTCGCGTACAAAACTTAATTTTTTTTATGGTAAACGATTTTCCGGTGGTGGTCCGGTCGCCATCGAGGGCTCATTTTTCAATCGCGACGGTGTTTTCGAGTGGCGGCACAACAAAACAGAAGAACCTTCGATAATCATGAGGTCAGACAAACCACACAAGTCAAAAGCTCCGGACAATAAATAATTTATGATTCCACCTGATGATGTGCGGTCATTTGTTTGTGCCTTGTTTATACCAAAACTAGCTTGTTCTCGGCTTAATGATTTTTTCTCAAGGGCCTAAGAAATGATGGTTTCTTAATAAGACAAATTTTGAATATTCGTTTCATTAATATTATATTTCTTTAGTCGAAAGTAAATCTGGATTTGTTTTTTTTTTCAAACTTAATGATTTAAAGTTAACCTTGTCATCGAGGCAATTAATTTTCAAATTTATATTTTGTTTTGATTATGTGAAATACATTTCATAAATAATGCCCTATGTTCGACAGTGTCCATTTAAAAGGGCCCACGTGAAAAAATCATGATCGATAAAATGTAATTTGACACTCAAAGCAAATACTAAATTAATTAATGATCCCAGATTTATTCATAAATTTTGTTAAAAAAAATACTCTGGAAAAACATGCCTATTATAAATCTGTTCAAACATGTACAGATTTAATAATGACATTAATTTTATCGATCAATTTGAATTCAGCTTCTTTTACTACAATAAAATTTTTTTCGTTTTCGGTTCTTTTTTTTTTCAAGAAAATGTTTTTCCCAACTTTGATATTCTTCATCAATCTTAAGGAATCTAAAATATTAATATGCACATTCAAAAAATTATCAGACTTAAGATCAGAAGAATATATTTTGACATCGAAGAGATGTTTGGAAGTGACATTTTGACATAAACGCGATACTGGACCACCTCGCCCACTTCTCTCATACATATAAGCACGTGTCTTCTTCGTAGAGCTCCGTTTCTTCAATCATATATCTAAGCTCGTTATAATTTGTCAATTCGAGCTCGATTATCTTCCAAGCCGGCTCATCGCGATTGTGTCGTTTAGATTTGAAATTCGATTCGTGTATGATTTATTCAAATATCAACAAAAGCAAATCTCTTTATTACACAGATTCTTAATCCTCTTAATTAAGTCACATCGATCAATTCATATTACATGAATCGTGTTGTTGTCTTCGTTTATTTTATATTAGAAAGACAATAACCGAAAACATTTCAACAAGCTCCATCTGTTGAACTGTTTATAAACTCGTTCTGAAGGTTTACGCTCCCAAGATATAAATGCTAACAAAACTTTGTAAAATGAATCCTTCTTTTTAAACATTTGTGAATGACAAATTATAAGCGAAACAAAAATTGCGAGATTATGAAATTGATGCATCTTTTTTGTTTTCCATCGCGCGTTGCTTAAATTTTATATAATGCGCGAAAACGAACAATTAATTACTAATTAACGAGTCCCCTTGCATAACGAACTCGTCGATGTATTAAAAATAGTTGAAAACGTGAAATCGAAATGATCATGTCGAAATCTTGTTTTACATAATGGAACTCACCTGTATGATAAGAGTAGCATCTCTTGAATGCATTGGTGAGGGGGGGATGAAAATTAAGATGCGACGGTACAAAAATTTCCTTTCAAATTTCCTAGCGTGGCGGAAGCCGAGCAATCATAGAGTGAATGTTAATGCTACACCACTGCCGAGATAACAATTTTATATTTACAATTTTATTCATTGACAACTTTGACGAACGCCCGGGTTCAGGTTGGCATATAACGCCGGATGACTCTTGTCGGTCCAGAGCGACTTTTCGGTAACGCGAAATTGAACGGATCAGTACCGAAAATCTGTCATCACAACATTGCTTGTTCTTTGCGACGCGTGTTGATCGTGACTAACATTATCATACTTAATGTCCCACCGTTCTTGTGCCTCTGTTACGTCATATTTCAAACTTACTGTAATATAATTTTTTACAATTCGGCAATAATTTGTTTGCATTTCTAAATCCAAAAATATATACATTTTTTTAAACAACATATCTTCATTCAAATTTTCTGGTGAAAATTTATTTGCATTTTTATTTGAAAATTTTAATTTTTTTTTTTTTGAAAGTTAAGAGATTAATTTAATAACATAAATGTAATTACTAAATGTATAGGAAAAAATTTCAATTGAACATAGCATCGTATGGTGTTGAGTTTTTAAATTGAATATTAAAAAATATTCTAAAAAAGTACAGAAAATTTGTATGCTAATTGAACTTTCTATGATGATTGAGATATGTTTAAACAATAATTATATCTCGTCAAATTTGTACGCCTTTTCAATGAACATTGGGTAAGAGTTACAAATGTTATTGTTATTACGGCGTGAACAAAAGAAATCAGTAAGACGCAATCGAATAGAAGACTCGTGGTAAGTTATCAGTTGATAAGAGAATACGTGATTGATTTTCATTCAGAATGATATAATTATCATTTTTTTTCATATCACAAAATCACTTATACTGCGCATCAATTAGTAAAACTTTTAATATTATAATTTAACATTTTCTTTCAACTTTAAATTTTGAAAATATAACCACATTATATGAATAAAAAACGAAAAAATTATCTTTATTTTTTTATGTATTTTTTTAATTTATCGACAAGTATTTTACCGACAGTTGGTATCAAAGTATTCTACTTTATCGACTGAAGAGTTTTCTCAATCGGCCATGGCAAAAATGGTTCATTTTCAAAATTTTATTTTTACCAAAAAAAACAAACCTTTAAACAGAAATTCTTATTTGGTATGAAAAAAGAAATATTTGAACAAAAAGTATTCTGGAAATTGAGTGTAAATAATTCGAAGCGAAATTCCAATATCAACATAAATAACATGTGATCAATCTTTTGATACTATTCTTTTTTGCCAATTCTTTCAGCAACTCAAAAAACTAACAAATGTTCAAAATTGCGTTTCTGGCAAGTTAAAACCGAAGGTTGAACAGTGTATTGCACTCGTTCAAAAATCCTGAAATAAAGTTGTTATTTCTGATGTTCTAATATTTTCATTCACTTTTTTCGTATCGTGCAAATAAGCGCGTGGCATTGAATTTTGCGAAACCGAACATAAAAAATGATTTTCTAAGTTTTCAAGTCTGTTCTAAAGTCAAAAAAAAGATCCAATTAAAAAAAATCACCAATAAGCGATATATGATGTAATTGGAAAATATATCTTTTACTTTTAAAAATTAATTTTGTATCCTGTTTCAATATTTAAAACCGTATGAAAAGTTTTTTCACATTACAATTTTTTTCTCAAATGATTGATAAACAAAAAAATGAAGATGAAATATGATAAATTTTATAAATAAAAATTTTTGCGAAATCCATACATCATCTGGAACGAAGACGGAAATTAACTTTGGTTGTTTCTTTTTTTTGCGCACCATATTTTTTGTATAACACTCCAGCAAAACAAATATCAAATACACTCCACATGTACCGCGCGGAACCTAACCTAAAATTCGCGATGGCGACCTTAGCGCGACGAAATAACGTACTGAGTCCGGTTAATCAGCGGCATGTTCCTCGGGCATCGCTTTTCTAGGGTCAATAATGTCACGTTAGCATTTAATTGCTATGCTGATGTATGAAAATTTATGGACCTATAATGGATTAAGTAGTTACGGTTTTTGACCAGTTCATTCAAACCAAATTTGATTACGTTGTACATACATTTCACTTTGTTCGTTGGATATTAAAATTGTTTGTTTTACCCCTACAACTTTTTTAAATATATAAAGAAAATGTAAAAAAAAACGATGGTATGAAATATTAACAAAATTATAACTAAAATTGTTACAAATCATATCATATTAATATAAATCATATCATTTTAGCCTTATTTTTATTTCATATGTTCTTATGGAAAAAATAGATATTTTGAGAATTAACACTTTAGTTCTGAAGCTTCCCCTTCTTCTTTAATATGGCTGCCTTTTTAATAGACAGAAATAGGAAAGAAAGAGACAGCACTATGAAACGAACGAATGTAAACACATGGAATTGTCACGTGATCCACCATACACTCACAGATTGTTCGTTACAGTGATCTGATTGGTTGAGCTCACACCTATGCTGATTCGTGCTGCTCCAGAATTAAAGTGTTAAACTGAATGAAACTAACCCTTTGATCGAGTCCTTTTAGGCTCGTCAATCTTTGGTTTAAATCAATTATAAAACGAATAAGAAAGTTCAAAGACACACTATCTTATACACCAATCACGAAATGAGATCATTCAAGACAAATTATAAGCAGAGATTTGTCGTGTCGCGGCTTTGAAAAGAACATGAAATGTTACTTTTTCTATTGACAGATTTTCTAGAAAAAAATTAAATTCTATTTTTGATATTAGAAAATCGAAATACATGTTTTCCAAAATTTGTGACAAAAGAAAACGAGCGTCATAGATTCTTAAAACTTCGATTTGTAATTTTTATTTTTGTTAAAAGTTTCCATCGCATGAAAAAAAACGCGTAGTTAAACTGTATTAGTATATAAAATTTTGACTTAAAAATATACAATTTGAAGCATGTGGAACACAACTTATATCGCGTATTTTGGGAAGTGCAGTGCCACGTGCGCGGAGGTGGTCTGACAACCGGAAATATTTACCGCGTACAATGAGTCCGAGGTTAATATTTGCGAATATACAATTTTGAGTTAAGCAACACAATTTACGCAAATATTAGCATTTGTCAAAAACAATGGCCATCAAGTGAGATAACTTTTTGAACTATCGGATATTCAACTTTTTCTTCCACTATACAATTGTGTCGATAATTTTTAATGTACGAGAAAAAGCAGTAGATGGAGCACAAGTAAAATCTTACGACGCACCAGTTTTTTTTTGTCCAAATTTGAGATATTATCGAATATGTACGTATGCAGGATGTTCAAAACCACCCGTACCATCTTAAAGGGTATATAAAAGTGTTAACGTGGTACGGGTGGAACAGGGTGTTCCAGACTGGAATACCCTGTACATTCATTAACGTCCTAATATTACTTTTTCATAATTTGTAATATTTGCTGTGATGTCAATTGATTGTTGTCAGATGTAAATGCAAAATGTAAATAATGTTATAAATCCTCTGGCGCATGCGCAACATATCTATGGCAGTGAGGAAAACTAGTTAAGTGCTTTTTTGTCAATTTAAGTTAAAAACATGTTTAACGTTGTTTTTTTATCTACTTCTATAAGACGAACTCAAAGAAGTGTTTCTATGGGGATCAAAAAACTATAATTCATGTATAAAACATGTTTGAACATTATTCAGAACTCTAATTTTGTTTAAAATAATGTTTTGAAGTTTTAATTTTGTAATGTTTTCAACTGGTAGTTAACCCTCTATTGGTGCCGCCTTTTCTACTGTCTCTTTCTTTCTCTATAACGGTCACTCGATTATCTTTGTTGCGTGAGGGCCACGCTGATAGCGGCACCAATGGAGGGTTAACTGGTTTTTCCTCACAGCCACAGATATAATGTTTTTTATCTGTGTATATAACAAGATGATAATTATTAATCTTATTATTACGTTATAATATTTTCATATGAACAGTATGAAACTCGGAAAACTACAGCCAATCAAAAAAAGCTGTGCGCTAACGAGTGCTCGCAGCCGGCTATAGTGCGTTCATAATATTATTAAGGCATCAGAATTTGGAAACGGACTCCGCCACAAACAGTGAGCCGCGTGTGTAATAAATTATTAGTTATTATTTTTTTTCATCTATAAAATGAACATATTTATGTTTAAATTAAAATATAAGCTGTGGCTATTCGCACTCAGTCCTTGAGGCCATGCACTCGTGCGAAACAATAACAAAAATAAAGCAGAATTCAGCTTGTACATTGTACGGACTGGGTACGAATAGCCACTGCCTAAAATATATTTATACAGTACCAAGAAATAAAATATCAAAATGTATATTTGTCACTGATAAAATACATGATATCATATGATGATGCGCGTGCGCGTTGAGTGCATATTTTACAATTTACAATTCTATTTGACAACAATCAATTAGCATAATAACAAATATTATAAATAATTAAAAGCAATAAAAACTACGTGAAAGTATATTTGTATACTTATCTATTATCTAAAATTTGATAAAATAGATTCGTCTGAATCGAGTTTTACGATGCATAGGAAATTCTAGTTCGTCACACGGGATATTCCGGGATATTCCGCAACTGAATTTTACTTGTGCTTTATCTACTGTTTTATTCTCGTGTATCACAAGTGATTTTTACTCGATCACGATGCAAGTACTTTTTTTTAAATTTTCTAGTAGAATTCAATTAATGTTTCAAAAAACACTTGCTAAATTTTAACCGATTTTCACTTTGCTTTATAAAGTGAATTTCACTTGAGTGAGGCTTCCAGAAGTGCCCTTCCCCCTTCAGAAAAATTTCATAAAAGTAGAATATTTTTATTTAAGGCGATAAATGAAGGTCGGTGTTTATGAAAAACGAGTTGAGGTCCTGCGTCAAAAATAAACATTGAAAGACTAAGTAAAATGTATCAGGCGATTCATATGGTTGCAAAGAATCGCCTGATATATTTTATTTAATCTTTCAATGTTTATTTTTGACACAGGACCTCAACTTGTTTTTCATAAACATCAACCTTTATTCATCGCCTTAAACCTTTTGTTATCGATGAGATGAACGTGTGTATAAAATCTATGGTTAATAGTCGAAACGAGGTAAGTGTATAGGAATTACGTATACATATACCTCGTTTTTCCTGGTAGAAATATTTTGAAATATTTTGATAATTCCTGCCGTACGGGTACGGTACGATAAGGGATATATTTGTTAAAAATATTAATTTGTTATTCAAAATTCGATGTCTTTCTTCAGTCTGTATTCATAAAAAGTATAAAAGTATTCATATAAAAGTATTAAGGGGACATTAATTTTTTTACCAGAAAAATTATTAATACTTTAGAACTGGTTCAACAATACAGCATTACTTAGAATATGTTCAAATTTTAAAAGTATTTTAACTCTAATTTTTTTATAAAAAGGTGATGAATATTTATTAAAAATGGAATAATTTTTTTTCTTAAAATACCAACATAAATTTCAATGACTTGTGAACTGTTATCTATATCAATAGTTATTTAATTTAAAAAAATACATGATTTTATAAATTTTGTTGGAAAAAAGAGCATTTTTATTGTTTGTTTATAACTCTTTGACTGATATTTTTAGAAAATATTTTATACGCACGTTTATCTAATCGATCGCAGAAGGTCTAAATATAAATATTTAATTTTATGAAATTTGTCTGAAGGGGGGAGGGCACTTCAGGAAGCTTCCAACTTTTTTATTTGGCTGATACTGAATTTGATTTAAATGATGTTTTGGTTGATTTAGCAAAAAGAAATAAGAAGGATGAAAGATAGCGATATATGAATAATACGCCATAGATGGGGCATTTTAGAAGCACATTGTTTAAAAATAAATTTTGATAAATAAATGTAATTGTTATTGCAAAAAGAAAAATCGGGAAAAAAATTATTACAAAATTTTCCTCATTTGAACGTGTAGAACATGAATTTTCATTAAAGTTATCAGGAAGTTGACTCCTTCAATATATTCCGCCAGAAATGGATTTTAAATTGTTAAAACGCACTGCAACAAATAATGTTATATATGGAACGTTTTTATAGTCACTTTTTGAATATTCCAAAATGTTTACAATACTAATGAGATAATAAGAAAACATTTTGAAATGTTTAAAAAGTGACTACAAAAACTTTTCATTTAAAACATTTTATTTTTGCTGTGCGGTAATGGTTAAAAGAAGCAACTCGAAGCTGGAAATTATTAGCAGAAAATTTTCGACCAATTCTTGATGCAAAAAGAAATATCAAAAGAAGCAAAAACGCATACAAAAAAAGTTACAGTAAAATAACCTTTTTTTTTATAAACATAGTTATAAAAAAAGATATGAGATCAGAGATATGACAAAAATAAGTATCATACGCTACTGTTATAAGCTATTGTTATGTTCAAGTTAATTTTATATTTTGATTTATAAAACTTTAACTCGTACGGTTCGCTACTAGGACCGTTAAAATTCGTTTTTTATATTAATCGTTCAAAACTTGAAAATAAAATTAAAAAAAGTGCAATCACCATAGTATATAGGTATAATCTCAAATCAAAAATCATATCATACGGCAAAATGCAACTCTCAGTCTCAGTTGAAACAAAATGATTAACGGTAAAGCAGTTATTTGTGTTGAAAAATTGTAATGTTAATGTTTTTTTTCGGTTCATGAACATTTATCCGATATAATTACAACGGAACGGCGAATGCTCTGCTGAATATACAATTCATTAACCGCGGCAGGTAGCTCGCCTTGATTCACGAGTTCTTTTTAACAGAGTCAATAACAATCTTGTTTTACGAAACGTTCCTTCGCTGAAAAACCTTCTGCGTCCTTTATTGTCTCACCATCACTGATAATCTATCGATTTTGCTGACCGATTTTTATCCAATTTGATCATTAATTGTTAAAACTCAACTTTACGAATTAAAAAGTTTATCAACTAGCACGAGATTTAAAAAGTAATATCATATTTAAACAAGAATTTAACGAAATAAACAAACAAACAAAAGTGCATAATTTATTGGAGCATTGAAAAATTTATTTAAAACATGTTTAACTTTATATTTTCTTTATTAATGTGTTGAAACTGAAGTAAAGATTTCAAGAAAGACGTTCTTTCAAGTTCGCTTAAAAATAGACTCTTGAGAATATTTAAATCGGCTTAATTGATTCAATGATTAGTTTTTGCATATTATTATGCCAGTCAATTAATTCTGTTTGTGCAATCGACAACAAATATATTCCGAAAGTTTTGTGTACAAAAGTCAACCGCATGGCTTTTTTCATAAAAATTCTTTTTTGTTATATAAATTCACTGAGAAAAATCGAATCTGTTGCTTCAACAATCGATAAAAGTTGAATACCAGCAACAACAGTAAATTTCAGTTGGCTTAACTGATGATTTCAGTTATTCGCAGGTAGTAACAATAATTTGTTAGTTGACACTGAGGTCCAACTGAAATCTCTGTTGTTGACACACAACAACAAACATAATCGCCGTGAAAACAACTGCTTTTTATGTTTACCATTTACTGAATTGTTCAGTTGCACATTTCGTACATAATTTATGACGCAATAATAAATTCCGATTTATATTGTTTAAAAAAAATATATAAAAAATGTTTACCTTTTTTTCGAAAGTTTCATCAATTTAAGCAATTTAATTTTAAAAACATAAATTTTTTTAAAAACAAACAAATATAACAAAATGAAAAACGTTAATAATATAAGTCAATTTACAATTTAAAGATTTTATGGCATATTTTGATCCAATTGACAATAATCAGTAAACTTGACAGATTGTCACAATTGAGTCGACAGTGTTCACTGTTCACGGTCCGCTCAACAGAATGAGAAGTTAAATCGGCAGAATACTACAGATTTTTTTTTCTCAGTGAACATTCGGAAAGGTACAGATGAATGTCTAAGCGACGCCGTTATAACGATCATGTGGAATAAGATTACTCATTGGAAAAATATAGGAAAAATGACGGATGTTTCCAATTTTCGCAAACAAGCATTTTCTAATGCAGATATCAGTTGCAGTGGAAAATCAAGTTCGTTGACGTTGAGCTCTTTCTAACGCGTGTATATCTATCTGCCAATGCAACCTAGTGCCAAATGTCTCTGAACTTTCTTAATAATTTAAAAAATATATATATATTTATTTATAAATATAAAAATAAAAATAATAGAAGAAATGGAAAAAATCGATGATGAAGATGAGATTATAATTGGAATTATGATGAATAAAAAGTGGTACAATATGCAGCGAGGCAGAAATAAAATGTAGAGTTGGAAAGCGATCGTGAGGAACGCAACGAGCGAGAGAAAAAAAGGCGAGTGCGATTTATCTTGAGAGATAATCGGGGATCACTATTTTAGGAAACGTGTGCGTTTGTCCTCAGTGCGTCGAAAAAGATTCGCATGCACTTGCATTAATACACGCAAAGGCAAAGGAGGTCGCATATCCGGTGTCCTCTCACATTTTTGTTCAGCCATACACTTTTATCATCGAATTCGCGATCTGTTGAAACGACCCATCAGGTTTACCAATCTTTCGCAATTGCATCACCGATTTAATCGTACTTTAGTCACAGAAAACAGTAACAGGTTTCTTTACATGTCAAAATTTTTTTCTTGCCATACGAATAAACAAATAAACATATAGAAACATAATAATAATTTAAATAATAATTTAAATGAAAAATTTAAATCACATTTTTTTAACATGTTTTGAGATAAAAACATTTAAAAATAATTTGAAACCATTTCTTCTTCGTTTAATTTTAGATCCGTTCTTATATACTTTTGTGACAAGGAAAAGAATGTTTGGAAAATGTTAAGAAAAACACAGAAGATAATTAGTGAAAAAAACACAACGCAAAATAAATCTTGTTTTCTAACGATAAAAAATTATCTAAAAATTAATATGCCAAGAAGGGAGTTGGTAAACTCCTCCAAAAATTTATATTCATCCAAAAAGATATGTCAACTCATCCAAAACTTAAAACAGAGATCTGTTAAGGATATGTAAACTCCTACAAAATTAATGAATGGCATTTATAGATAAATATGTGTATATTCTTCCAAACAAGACATGAAAACTCTTCCAAAATATCATTGTCATGAAAATCGCTACTAATCATTGTGTTTTGATACTTAAAAAATATGCTTATAGAATGTATCAAATAACAATAATATTGCAAATAAATTGTCCAAGAAAAGTTGTAGGATATGTTTAGTTCACTTTACGACGTTCCGAAGAATAAAGGAAAATAAAAAATGCGCTACAACCAAAGGTTTTAAAACTTGGATGTCAGAGAGCTGTAAGTGTGTTCTTACAATAAAGATACAGAAGAACAGAGACTGATGAAAGACAGACTAAGGCGAATTTTCAGCCTTATAATAGAATCATCGTAGAAGCTAAACATTTATAATTATATATATTAGGTAGGTAGGTTGAGAAAAAAATTTGGCAAAAATCAAAATTAAGGTTTAAATGTGTAAAATAATTTTGTTATTTCTATAGACCACAAAAAATCTATATTATTCTACTTGTTCTAAGAATTCAAAAAATAAAAAACAGCAAGAGCAAATCAAAAAAATTATTCTGATTGGGGCGTATGAAACTGATTTTTGAGGTGCCCACCAATTTTTTTCGCCAAAATGATTCTTTCGCCCTACTCGACCTACTTGTAATTTTGTAACTTTCGGTGATTATTCTATTGTAGGGTTGAAAGTTCATTCAAGTCGCCCCTTAAAAGAAAAAATGATGAAAACGATAAATATTTACATATGATTGACGGATAGTAAAACATGAACAGATGAAAGGAGACAAAAGTGTATGTGTAACCATGGCCCCATGCGAGTCAAACCTTGAAAATGAAGGCCGCGAATATCGGTTACTGTCTATCTGGGTTAACTAATTGCAATTCTTTTTATAAACGCTCTCGGTTTGAAATCTTTTTGAATCTTGACTCTTCGATGAGACAAAAGTTCTCAACGTGCAAAAATAGAATTCGCGAATCTTATTTAGCCGGGCGCTCGCGGACCAATGATCGGTCTGCTTGACTACGCGTAGATCTTGCAGACTATTATCTAGATCAATAGGACACCTGTTCCACGCGTTAACCTTCTCTTTCTGTCATTGCATTATTAATTATTGAATTCACCGATGCATTTTTCAATTTCAAAATTTTTTACCTTTCATATAAAGTTAAAACAAAAGTATAAGATGCATCAATTATTCAATTTATAATACTAGAATGGTTTCATTTTATTTTTGTCGTTGAAAGAATATCGAGACTATTTATGTTATTATTTTTTATTTTGATCAAATTTTTAAGGATCGAATAGTGGGCGTTCGATGACTAATGGTATTATTAACGGTGAAGCTAAAAGAGATGAAATCACTGCAAGGATTTTTGAGTTCGTTTACACCTTGGCCAACGCGAATTCAGATCCTGCCAAGACGTCTATTTCGGAATTTTTATTTTTTGTAAATGATACAAATAACGGCATCGTTGATGCGAACAAGCACTAGGCATGCGTCCAAAAAATACTTTGCTTAACAAACGTAACCCTTTGTTTCGTGATAAACAATTAGAATCTTCTTATGCGTTCTTTTGTCATATGATGATTGATGATATGAAACTCGACGATTGTTTTGGTTCGTTCCAGTATTTTACAATTGAATTATTTTGGCACCGTTTAACATAATTCATTTGTTTTTAAATAGTTTATTGTTAACGAAAAAAATCTTCCAAATGTGTTCGAAAAACTCCAAGTTTGCAAAAAAAGGCTAACGAATTTTAAAAAGCAAAAAAGATAACAAGAAATCTAACGACATTTCAACAAATGACAATTTAGTATTTTCGTTTTTATTGTTTGGAAAGAACGCGAGTGGCATCAAACTCGTCTGACGTGTCTTTCTACAATAATTCTGAATCACGTAATAGTGTAAAGTCTGAATCTTCGACTGATGGCAAAGACGTATAGTCATTTTTTTTTTGTTAAATAATTATAATTATTTTATTGATGCATTTAATATTATTATTACGGGATCCTTTTTATTCGATGGACTTTTCGTAATGTATGCAATTTCATTTGTGTTATTCATAAACATATGAAACGGCTTTTGTCCTGGTTTTAAATTGAAAACTGTAATTAATTCATTCGGCCGTTCGTATATGCCAAACTTTTGATGCAAATTTTGCACTTTTGTTGAGAAAGCAAGGTTGAAGCCAATTTATCGTTTCCATAACAATATACTCGACAATATACATTGGCTCAAATCATGTCTCGGTTCAATTGAGAATCAATTTTTTAATTTTTCATTTGACGTAAGCTTATAAGTTATAACTTATAAGTTACAAAATATTATATCAGATTTCCTTTAAATTGTACCTCTTGTGTCAATTCTGCTGGACTGCTGGAACTGCTGGTTACTTGCGTATCATTTCTGGTACCCGTTGTAGGTATTTGTCTCTCACTGTTGGGTGAAGGAGAAGAAATGTTTGTTGAATTGCTGGCTTCTCTATTGGCCTCCTCAATGTTCAGCAGATAAGCATGGATATCGTTCCTGCCAGCATTGAGTCTGTTATAACGCCCTAAGGAATTCAAGTCTTCGAATAAGTCCCTCTCGTAGTTGAGCAATATGGAGTCTAGATTTTTGGGATGCACGAACACAGGACGGTGGATTATGGTGTGTGCGTCAAAGTGTCGTCCAGAACCATTGTTGAGGTCTAAAGAACCAACACCCATGGTTGCCACGTCGATCCCTAGGTAGTACTCAGGGTCGACTCGTAGCAGCGAGAGCAGCAGTGCGAGCTGCAGCAGCTCCTCACGGTACAGCTTCTTCAAGCACAACATTTTGTCTGCTAGTAGATTACGATGTTTTCTTCACTCCAATCAGTATCAAATCTACTTTTAAAGGTTGTCCAAAGCAACGTAAATTGTCAAAAAAGCTCTGCTCTTGTGTTCAGGACGACCAGGATGTGCGTCATGGCTGAGATCGCTGGAGCAGAAATAACAGTCAATTAGATTATTTTCCTTTTCTATTTTCGATATTATTTATTTTTATATTCATTTTCTTCGTGTACTTCTTGTTTTCGTTCGAGTCAACTGATCAGACCTATTTGATAGTGCGTTGCAATTTTTTTGTTTGCATAATTCAGTCGTTCGGATGTAAAAATAGATAACTCCATTTGACAACAGTTCAAGAAGTAATTATTTGAAAATTTAAAAAATCGATTTGGTACTATAATTTTGTTCATGGCAGTTATGAAAACGTATCTTAATATGGCATGTTCAATTATAAAAAAGATTTAATATTCAAAATAAATGTGTCGAAGTTTAACGATTTAAATTTTTTCAAATTTAAGAATCGAGTTAACCGTTTATGCTCACGAGTCACTGAATTTGTTTCAATTAAACAAATTGAAATTTTAGAAAACAAACTGACTTTTGTTTATAAAATATTGAACAATTTGTACTATCTGAGACCTTACTAAGCAGCAGATGAAAAGAAATATTGAGATAAATATTTATTTTATAAAATAAGTACGAGAACATTTAAAAATTATGTTACAGCCATAAAAATCTATTTAAAAGATCATTTTTATAAATGAAAATAACAAATTAATAAAAACTACCAATTTAATAGATGCCATTGAGTTTATTGTCAATTGCTGTGTTGCAATAAAACGTTAACATAATGCAAACTCTCGCTGTTCCTTAATAATGAAATGAAATTGACAATAAAAAAACTTCAATTAATCAAATTAATTGTTTTTTATATTAGTTGAAGCAAATTTGTTGTTTTACTTTCAACATTCGTTTTCCTATTCATTTTTGAAATTAAATTTATATAAATTTTAATTTTACGTAGAAAAATCCTAATCTCAATAAAAGTGCCAATGCCTTTGTTCAATATTTTTACATTTGTTCAGCATGATAATTTCTACTCTAAAATATAAGCTAACTGAACTTTTGAATGATCGTTTGATTTTTGCAAACATCAGCTTTATTTTTTGAACGTTCAAAATGTTTACCAACAATGAGTTATTGACATTTCCGTAAACAAACCTGATATAAAAATGATTAATCCAAACAACATCGTGCACTGCATATTTATCGACAAAATGCACTCTCCAAGTTACTGAGTCAGCAATGCAAACAAATCAATACAACAATTGTCCCCTGCTCCGAAAGTTGTAACAAGAAGTGTTTGTTTACATGCCGCATCGAAGAGTGCAATCGTCATGAAGAAATGATCCGACCGAATGAAAATAACAATCGGCGATAAAAATTTAATCCAGTTGACTCGAATTCAAACTCGAAGACAAGCTGCGGTGCAAACGGGCAGCATAATTTTACCTTGAACAAGCGGAGCGGAGCACTTTGAGGTTAGGTGTACGCGGAGCACGATGTTTGCTCGTCGCGCAACAATCTCAAGGAAATTGCACCAATCAGCAGTGCACCTGGCGAAGCTAACCTTTGCGCGCACCACTGCACAGCCACGTCAGTCGTCAAGTCGTTAACTCAAGTCAGCCAAGTTGTTTTGATGAGCAGCTAACAAGTGGTACACAATTGTTGTCGGCGCGTTTTGACAGGTCGACCTACCCGGCACAGCTCGAACTGCTCTGGCCAGTCGAAGTCTGCGAAGTCTGGTCGACCGGGTGCACCTTCGCATTAGTTTAGTTCATACTCTGGTGCGCGACATCACCGTCGCTTGCTCGGACAAGTTTTTGTTTGATTCCCTGTTCGCACAACGCACAGGCACAACAAGCGCAGTCGCTCGCTCGGACAGATCGCGATACGCGCTCTGTTGACTCTGCAAAATTCTGACTCAGCAGCGCCAGTCAATCCGCGACAACACGTCGTCCCTCGCTTTGCGCAGGACCGTACGTCGCACGTCATCCTCTACTATTATACCTTTTTCCATGTATTACAACAAATCGTTTCCAATTTTCGCACTTTTTAAACATTTTTCACTTATCAACTTTTAACAATTCAAATTATTCCTTTATTTTTCATCAAGTTTGATATTCTACCATCTTTAAATGTTCAATCACCAATTATTTATGTTTACAAGAACTGGATTTCATCTGACATTAATAGGAATATTAATTGAATTTTGTTTTAATTTATAAAAAAAATTTCTTATTTGAAGAGAGTTAAAAATGAATGGTCCTTTTGAAATCAATGAAGAAACAAAATATTCTTAAAAAGTTGACCGAAAACAAATGTATATCTACGTCCCTGCAACTGCAACACGCGAGAACTCGAATAAGCGAATACGCTACGAGCGCTTTGTAGTGCGTTACACTATATAATAGTTTTTTTTTAATTATTACGAAATCAGATAATCCTGTTCAATAAATCTTATGTGTACGTTTTGCGAATAAAAATTAACTTTGTCGCAATCATTTTTGATTACACAGAAAAATGTTTTGGTTTGTATTAAGATGCAAATGTGTATGTGCATCTGCTAGGTGGCGTTCGACAAACTTTCTTGCAAGCACTTTAGTTTTTTGTGTTCAAACCCTTTTTATTTATAACCTAATTGATTGTATTTAGAAAGAATAATATAATTGATTAAAGTATTTAGACTAAAAATAATTAAAAAAACCTTATGTTGAAGTAATTATGTAAAAAACTATGAAATACTAAATAACGGCTTGTTAATATGGAAAATCAGAGTTACCATTCTTTAGATGGATTCACAACTATACGTTACGTTATTCAAAATAAAGAATTAAAAATGCGTTTCACGAAAAATAAACGGTGTAGTTATGAATACACCTTCTATATGAGTTTAATAACAATACCCTGATAACTACCGTTTATGTAAATGATTTACATAAAATTTGAATAAATGTAACTCCTCATCGTGCTACATTATTTACATAAATCGTTTACATATCAAACAATTTTGCGCCGAAATTAATAAACGAATGAAACAAAATAATTTTTGGTTTCTCAAAACTTAGAAAATTCCAAAAATTTTGTTGCTTTTATGTAAAGTTTACACAAAATTTACATAAATCTAGCTATCAGAGTATACAACAATATAATAATTAAATATATTTTCTCATAAGTTTGAGCATGAACAATTTTGAGATGCATGCAGTTTTGATTAAAAAAAGAAACAAAAATTTGTAGACCTCTATTTTTCGTTTATATTTTTTAATAATATAATTGGAATTGACGAGATATTATAATAATCGTGGCATTAAAGGATTGACTTTTGAGACGGTGATAAGGAGAAAAGCAGACATAATCTTTTGGTGGAAAATGTGAGCCAGGTCTTTGCCGACGTGTTCGGTAACTTTGATTAGCATGCATTGTTTTTCTGAATGATATACTGATGTCTTTACACTCGTCGTTGCTTACGCAAAACCACTTTTCATCGAATGTCCATCAGATCGTTTTGTTGCACGCGTAGTTTTGCAATTTCCACCTTATTTGTAGATGCTTGCGCGAGTCTTCTGAATATTTGGAGCACCTTTGTCTCACAACCAAAGTCCGCGTCATTTTCTTTCACTTACACAAATATTTCAACCACCTAATGAAATCTAGCCTTGACTTAAATTTTCATTCGTCGGCTTTATTTTATTTAATTTTCTTTGCACTGACGAATATAAAGGTTATCACTGGTGATTTTTTTATATGAAAGTAGTTTTGTACATCTTATAATGCAATACATATACACTGATGATATTTTTAACTGGAAATCAAGTTCAAAAAGGCTGTTTGATCAAGCGCACGCGAAATTTTATTTTTGTATACTACAAAAATACGCGATTGGTTCAGAATGTTTTTTTTGTTCTTATATCAGACAGATAATTCTCAGTATATGCCAATTGAGAACTTTCTTCAAATCAAATATGAAAAATAAAACTCAAAGCGAAAATTGATTGTTCAGAATAATTAATTGGAAAATTAAAAAAAGATTTCAAACGGTATACTGAAAACATTCAAACTGTCTGAATGATTTGTTTTAGTTTTATTAAATTAATCATTACCGAATGTAATCTGATATCGAAAATCAATATTAAGCGTATTTCAAAAATCAATCCATGATAAGATATAATTGAGTCATCGTTTGTAATTGTCGCGAAAATTTTTTATCAAATGGAAAACATTTTTGATTTATTATATACGAAAAGCCAGAGATTGATTTGCCAGTCGTCAGATTGTTACTGGGAACAATTTTTACGACTTATTTTTGGTATCACGGACAAAAGAATAAAGACGCTCTCGTCAACTTGTATATTTTGTTAGTCGTAAAAAGTCGATGTTGACATTTTTCCGGTCATTGACGGTGTGCGCATATAACCAAAAATACGATATAGTTATTCCTCCAAGTCATAATTTTACTGTCACGCAAATTTGTCATAGGTTGATAACTCATAAATAATATTAATTGAATAAGAGTTTAGCGATACGCAATAACTTTTTATATAAAAAAAAAAATAAATAAATAAATAAAAAAATAACATCACGAATCCATGAATCGGCATTAAATTTTCAAGCATTTGAGACAATCTACTACAAACTGCAGTTGAATTATTTTCAAATTCTTATTTTGTGATCGGACAAAAGTTTAATCATTTTTACTCACAACAAATATTAACAATAAAATTATTATTATTGTTTATAAAATGTTGTTTAAGTGAATGTATCAATTATTGTGACTAAGAATTTTTAGATTTTTGAAATGAACAAACCAATTATAATATAGATAACTATGAATAATTAAACAAAAATAGTTTCCGACAGATAGGTAATTTTATTTTTATCATGTCTCAGATATACGAACAATTTCATCTAATAAATAACAGGGGAAGGTACCCATCATCCGGATACTTTTTGTTTTTATGCTATAAATTGAGATATTTAGTGTAAAAGTTATAAACATATTCAATGTATTTTTTTTGCAAAGATCATGATTAAAATGACATCATTTTAGATTTTTAAATATTATTTAGAATATTACTGTGACTGATTAATGTTTTTATATGGTTCATCGGTTTCATATTTATACGGAATTTTATGTTCGCTACATGATCTTATAGCTTCAGAGTAGAAACAATGTTTCTGACAGGCGGCCGTCTAGTGAGAAAAATTGAAATATGCAATAGATATTTTTTATTTGTCATGAAATTAAAACAAAAAAACATTCGACTAAATTCTTCGACTAAATCTTTCATTTGAACAGGACGTATGATTATTAAAATTTACATATTTTTCAATACACTATAAGTTTATTCAGAAATCTCACCCTAGAAGCAAATGTCACGACAGGAGGTACATTTGCCTTACTATTTTTCAAAAATGAAAATTTATTTGCCTAATTTTTTTTGCGTCAAGAAATTATATTCAATTTCATTTCCACAATCAGAAAACATTTATTTCTGTCTGGAGTGCAATTGACATAGAGACAATGTATACCACAAACGTAAACCAGATTTATAATCATGACTTGTACAATTTCAATGAGATATTAAATAACACGTAAATTAAACGATGCATTGTTCAAAATATTCAAAAATGATGCTGTCTTAAACCATATTACCACATTCAATATCGTTTACTTTTTCATACTATTATCTCTTTCTCTATTTAAAATATACATCACTTCCCTTTTTTAATCTCCAATAAAAAATTGTTTTTATGGAAATTTTTTAGCAGCTGTATTTTATGTTAGGTTTTTTCCCTTACAATTAGCATACAATCAACAAAAGTTCGGGACGAGATTAAATTCTTATTTACATTTAATGATTGTAAGCAGTCTTGAGGTACAATTCATAAATAAATTTAATAAAAGCTATTAATACTTTTGGGAAAAAATTATGAAAAACTTGAAAAAAAAGTTCTTTAGATCAAAAAGTTGTTTGAAGATTGTGGAAGTGATTATTAAACGCGATGGAAATAGGCGCTATAATTGCAAGAGAATGCGCAACAACGGGTGCACGGAGCGGATGATCTTTGATCGCGCGAGCATATGTGATATGAGGAGCGGGTAAGTAGGTGCGCGCTCGCGTGTAACGAGCCGGTGGCCTAGCGTGGTTGCCACATTTCGTGTGTCGCAAATTAGAGTCGGTATTACCTCAAAGTCGATCTTGATCTTCTTGGGGTCGGGTCGCAGTGGCGACGAGAGGGCACGTGTGTTGGCGGGCCTGTCGTGGCGCATCTTCACATTCATCCGCGAGTCGAACTTGAAGAAAGCTACGGTAGCGAGCCGTCGCTGATAACTATCTACTTGTTTATGCCAGTCAAACCGACCGATCTCACGACGTCACGATAAGCGTCAGCGCCGCTTCACTCGTGAGCCGCCGATTGGGATTTTCCGAATCCTCTGATGTGATTTGATTCAAAAACTGGCTGGTTTCGATGCCTCGAATGCTACGCGATCATTGCAAACCCGATTTTCGTGTTGATAAAGGTCTGTAATTGCAGTGAAATTAGCGATCTACGTGTCAATCTCACTCCCACCAAAATCTTCAAATCAGATATTGTTTAAAAAAAATTTCGACAGTCAAAATACAATTTATGAGATACATTTTTATGTCAGGTGTTAAACAGTTTGTAAAGATTGTAAAGTATTGAACAAATCTGTTTTAATGATACCAAAGTTTCAATTTTTTTTCAAAATTTATAGGTTTCAATTTTTTAGGATTCAAAGTTCATAGTAAACCAGTTTGCAACAGAGTACAACTATTAACGAAATTAAAATTGGTGTTATTATATGAATCATCGGGTTGCTTATGAGTCATTTAGATAAAAGAAAAATTATTCGATGAAAAAAATATGAGATAATAGAATTGGTGTAATTTGTACAAACCAGCAAATTGACTTGATAATCTGTGCAACATAAACTTTCCATAAATAAAAAAATTGAACATTTAATTTACGACATTTTTTATAATTTTAAGTATAGCGTTCTGATATTGATTTTGAAAAGATATAAATTGTTGCCAAATCTTTAATTCGGAACATAAATTATGATATATGTAAATTTTATATAAAAAACTAACATTTATAAATTCATTACAACCACCTTAGGTGATGACACAGACTGATAAACTTTCTAAGGAAAATCTCCATCACAGTAGTATGCTACTTTTTCACTATGTATGAATAGACAGTAACATACCATCAGGGACTATTTAATTTACAACAACCAATATTCATTCTAAAACTCATTAAAAGAAATAATTGTAATCAAAATTGTAATATGAATGTTTAATAAAAAAAAAAAAAAAAAACTATTGTAAACAGAATCAAGTGAAAATAAAGATTCTTTATTAAGAGGAAATTACTCAAGTCGTCATAAAATGTTGAATGCAAATCATAAATACTTTAAACATATAATATATATTTACTTTTTATACTTGTACATGTGTTGTAATCTCACATTTTTCTTCAACTACAACAAAATAGTTTACTGTATGTCAGAGAGTACAATACATAATTGTTCTATAAACTGATGGATAATTCATCAGCAAAAGTATGGCGAAGTTCGAGACAGTTCTATTTAATCTTAAACGTATAGGTAGTTAGTAGTAAAGTCATGTAAATCGCACGAAACACGTTTTTTTCTTTGTGATAAGTTGCACGGATCCGCACCCACTAACAAATGTCGTTAATAAACGTGAAAATTCAACATGACTCAATCTTAAGACTAGTAATTTATACTTCGTACCATGGTCAATCCGTTCCCATCTACAATACCGTTTGTAGCAGCAGCTACACGCTCAATGTAAAAGTCACGCATCAAAATTAACTCTGCTTTGGCACACAAAATATACAACTTCTGTATCAATCAAATTCAAAAAACAACTTTTCCGTTAACAACTTTAAAATATAAACTTTGCATTTATACAAAAATAAATATTTCATTTGTAACATTTGACGAACTAAACGTAATGAAGAACGTAAGTATGTACGTGCTTTAAAGAGTGACAAACTCAAAGTCAGTTGTTGTTCATTTTGTTTGTTTGTTTTTTTTTTTTCATAACGAGAGAAAAACTCGAGTGTAAAAATAGCCTATTTACACGTATCAAGTTCACTTTAAATTGTGCGTTGATTCATTAACTGATGAGATTTTTATCAAAATCTATAATAGACAAGACAATCAAAGAATTCGTTTACGTTTCCTCTCAATCAGTCGTTATTTACATGATTACAATTATAATAAGCAAGCATTCCCATTGTCAAATAAGAAACTTTTGCTTTCAATTCCATCACATTAAATTGCTCTTCTAAAAAAATTTATTGAAAACAACACTTTTTGCTAAAAACCTAATCAAAAGTTAATTCTCAGGAAGTGTCAGTGCTAATTATAAATGTAATCGCAAAAATTGGCCTGCATTACTTAAAGAGTTGAATATGATCGCGAAATACTGAATCTTAGAAATATGTTTCACTTTTGAAGAGTATACATTCATTTCGTGTGATTTTGAAAAATTGCATTTTTGTATAATAAATAGTTGTTTATCTGGTTCATCTTACGCGTTCATTTTATCTATTGACAAAACATTTTTGCAATCGCGTTACATTTAATGCTATTGCAGACTTTCGCTATTTGTCAGACAAAAAGTAATTTAATTTCTATTGAGAAAATAATACAACGATGAAATGACAACAAAATTGACTTAGGTTTCTAACAAAGGATTAGTGTTTTAGGTTTAAGTACACTGTAATTAGGCGCGTCTTGGATAGAAAGAATCTTATCTATTCTTATGACGAAAAACGCATTTTACACACTACGCAGTGATTACGATTGCACCCGAAGTAAGTTTACGATCTAGCGATCTCTTTTCTTTAATAATTAAATTTAAACGCACACGTAACATACGAATAAGCAACTTGAGTCTACAGTACGTAGAAATACCACACTTTAAAATATCATACACATTTCGTAGTATTAAAATATCATTCTCTATGCATTAAGTCTACTACTTTACATGGGAATCATAATGTTGACCGTTCATTTATTTTACATACACATGGCACAATTTTGGTACCGGTAATCAACACTCTTAGGCAACTTTTATCCTTTTGTAATATTTTTGGTAATTCCTGATCATCAAACATGAAAAACTATTTTACGTTCAAAGTTCTTATTTGACTTCAAACAAACATTGTGTCGATTATCAGTACTTCACGTCATTTTTTTTGTCTCCAAGTAAAAAAGTTCTATACGATTTTTGATCATATACAACTCATATGTCATACACGATGCCCTATATAAATTTCCACTCGGGTAATTTTAAAATATAAAATATGAGTTACCTGAAAGTAGGACAAAAGTTTATTACAAATCACTGTCGGATAAGTTATGCAGTAAATTTCTGATAATCTGTAATTTTTTATGCATTCGTTTGTTTGTTTTTTTTTTTCATGAATGAATGAAAGTTGTCATGAAAATATAGAGCGAACTTCCGATCAAATCAATTTATCAAAGATTGAATCACACAATAATTCTTAAAAGTGTTAGGATGCTCAAGGGTGCGCTACGCGCGCCCCGGTCTTGTCCAATACTTTATACCTGTCATATCGCATGAATTCAGTCAAGCGTCATTCTCATGACCAACTTCCGCCAGTCATCAACTTTTTAAATAGGGAGAAAGAGAATTGTATACAACTGAATTGAATTCATTTAAACCGATCTATGAATTGCGAGTAATCGTTTATTGTAAAATAGTTTATTCTTGTTACTATTTCTATAAGCGTAAAATATTAGCGAGAGAAGCACGTTACATCTAAGAAAGAAAGGTATAATGACTGCTGTTAATACTGAAGACTTTTATAATTTAAGTAGCAAAACTCCATCAGATTCTCATGCAGCTTCGTAAAATATTACAATCTGGATTCATTTTGTAATTCACAATGGGATAGATTAGTTTCTCATTGGGATTCTTAGTATAAAAGTTTGATCAAATAAATGATAATTTCGTTACAAGTGGAGAGTTGAAAAGAGTGCAATTATCATTCACTCATTTGTTTTTCTAGTTTATATTACATACCTCATATGTGTCGGACGATAAAAATAAATTCTTGCAGAAATAAACTTGAAGCCGGTGTTATATTGCCACCACTTAAGTTCACATTTTTTTGTTTTGTTTCTTTTGGTACTGTATGTATCACACGTATTTTGCTTTCACTGAATTTCATTGATATTCGAACTTTCAATTTCACCATTTTTTCGACTCTGATATGATACTAGCGTGCGACTGCATAACAGGTGTCGATAATTTTTACATCTTCATTCATCATTCTGTACACCATGCTCTTGATCAGTGATGATTGATACATCGTTATCGGCAGTTTTACTTACACGATTTTCTGCTTAGTATTCTTTGTTCTTTCCATTTATTCAAACATTTTACTGGCAGGAATTTTGTCATCTGACAAGTCAAACATCTAAATACCGAAATCAGGTTCAATTGAACTAATATGTGTAAACTTTAATTTTAATATTTTTTTGTCAAAATCAAGTCAAGAAGAATTAACAATTGATTTTTGACTGACTTGTATTGTCTTTAGAAGAATTGAATTATTTTTTGATTGTTATCGGGGATCGAATTTAAACGCCTGTTGAATTTTGGTAGGCCGTTAGCCACTCGTCTATCGGGCCAGCGTTCTGTGCAACCCAATGAATGTTGAATCGAATTATCTCTAGACTTTGGTCGAGCATTCGCTGACCACTGCCAACATTGATTTTATGGAAGAAATCAGCTACCTGAAATAAAATCATCCAATTTTTCATAACATTAACATTACAACAAAACATTGTGAATTGAAGGTGCTCTACAATGAAACATGCCTAACAACAAAACAATGAGAATATCTCTGAATTCACTTTCCGAAAAAATATGATAAAACAACATCATTGACATTCGTTCTAAAGACCCAGTAGCAAAAATACTAAAGTCATATGGATCATTTTTTTAAGATTGTCATGAAAAGAGTAATTTTTACAGGCACAATTCAAAAAGTCGATTGAATTTTCATATATAAAAAAACGTTATTTTGACATTACGGCTTACAGGTGAAACTATTTTTATTTTGTTGAAATTATTTTCAAATTGTTTTTTTTTTTACTTTTCTTTTTAAAACGTGTGACATTGATGGGCACCTTATTCTAATAATAATATTCAATAATAATATGCAGTAATAGCATAACAAAAAAATTACAAGAAAAAAAACTTTTTTAGTGACAGAAGTACCTCTTTCAGGTCATATTCCGTAAAAAACCTCGACGTGACAACGTATATGAGTCCACCCATGGTTAAAGAACCATTCCCTAAAATGGATTGCAAGTCTGGCCAGTAAGCTTTCAAGTGCCTCCAAGCAAGTAATCTGCCGTCTGGGTTACTTGCAACAGCGCCAATCACTACTTCCACGTCTTGCGGTCGAACTTGATCGCGATTCAATGTTTTTAAGAGGTATCTTTGCAGAAGCCAGGGATCACTACTAGCACCTAGAGCATGCAACATTGTTGTCTTCTCGCTGGGGATCTGAGATTTTCTGTAGTTGTCCCAGCAGAAGCTCCATTCCTTTTGGCCTCCGAACTTGATTCCTGAACACCAAAATAGCGAGATGAATTGTACATTCTAAACATGTAAAAGAAACTAAACAAAAGAAGTAGACAGGAAAACGAAAACTCATGAATGTACACATGACCATGGATTTTCATTTATTCATGTGTTATTCATAGAAATTTTGATAGCGTTTATATAAGATATAAATTGTAGTTTACGTTGGTCGACTTCCCTAGTAAAAAACATCATATATTGTCCATATATTTTATCAACAGACTTCCAGCATCAAATAACTTTCAGCAAATTATATATTGTTCATATACTAATAATAACATTATATTAGCAATAGATTGGAAATATATTGACAATTTATGGACAATATATTGACCATATATGTTTACATATTTTTCATGTGTGGACTATATATTGGCAATATATTAGCAATTTTCAAAAACAATCAATATATTAATCATATATTAGCAATATATGGTCAATATATGTTTTATGTATGGACAATATATGTTTTACGTATGGACAATATATGATCCTTTTTACTAGGGTTACGGTATTATTGCATGTGTAGGAGGGGTGCATGATAAAACAATCGATCCACGTCTTATCATATAAAAAAATAGTAAAACTTATATTTCATAAATCCCTCTTTATCCGTCTGAAGAACTATACAAAGAGCAAAAAATACTTTCTAGAAAAGTCATTATTACGCAATTTATATTTGTTACAAGCCGCACATACATGTATATAATATCAAAACAAAGTTCATTGAGACAAAATTTAATGCAAACACCGAGAGTATTTAAACAAATTGGCATTAGAAACAATAGATACATCAGTTATAAAATATTTAACTGATTCAGAAGTGGATCATTGATATATCATCTCTTGTCATTAAGACTTTATTTTATTCAATTTTGTATCTTGCTAACCGTTTTCTATATCTTCTATTTTTTTCTTTTTCTTTCTATCACATATATTTCTTAGATTTTTTCTTTCTTTACTGTTTTTTGAGAGACTGTGATGACACTAGTTTGTTTTAGTTTATATATGCAGGTCCGCGCACAAGCAATTTGCTTTCTGCAGAGATATTATTATGTAGTCAGTAAAAGGATAAACAAGATGCCTTTTATTGTGGTCACAGAGCGGGTGGATTGAGTAGCTCAATCTCATGAGGAGGGTATAAATGTTTTGATAACAGATATCGGATAATGAACTGTAATCTTGTATGTTCTTGTAATAAGTAAATAAATGTTTCATGCAATACCTGCGCCGTAAACTACATCTCGAATGTTCGGAGCGATACGTTCATTTTTCGTCATCCAGTTGTTGAAAAGTACTTTGGCAGGGTTTACGACTTCCTCCACTTTCAGTTGTACTGCTGTTCGTAGGACCGAAATCCTTAACGATCTAAACAAAAATTAATTAATAGAGGAACAAAGTTTTAGGAAGAAATTAATTTGTGGTTGAAAATTGTATTGAATGTTTCAACTCTCACTTTTTCAAGTGTAACCCTTCGTCAGTCCAACCAACGAATTGTGCGACTGGTGTGATTAGTTTCTTCATAAATTCTAAATACTTCTTGTAAGCTGAACTTTCGCTCAGTTTAACTTTCCAACCTTGCAGATAGTTGAGTGCAGTAGCCCAGGGAATGTAGTCTCGTTCCTTCATCAGGTACAAAGACAATCGCATGGGGATAGAAACATTGAGTTCGCCGGCCTCACATAACGTGAACGCGTCGTCTATTAGATTAGCGCGATCTGCTGGACTGAATTTAGTGTGATCCTTAGTCAGAGTGTTTATTATCGCGTTCCACATTTCTTCGGTATAGGAAACACGGTAAAATCCAGTCTGGTTGATATTGCACTTAATATATTCCACGTTCTCGGCTATCTCAAATGTCGCTGAAAATTTTACAGAAGAAATGAACAATATTTCTTCACGTATATTTATCGGATAAATTAATTAAAAAAATTAATTCAATAAATTGATTGTTTTTTTAAATTTTACCATCGGTCATGTTCATCCAAATATTTAGAATAACATCAGGTTCCTTGTCGGTATAGCAGCTCAAAGGGATGTACCATTTGGATTCTGTATCAGTATCATTCTCACTTGTTACGATTCGGAATCGTTTTTGTGTTGCCGTTATTGTGTTTCCATCTCTGGTTATCATCACCAGGGGGAAGCCCTTTTGTTGAGTCCAAGTATCCATTATCATCTGTAACGTAAAACGATTTTCGTTTCATGTCACAAGTATAGTTTTGAAACAGCCAAGATCTATGATTTTATATTGAGAAAATTGAATTGTACCTTGACGTCAAAAGTGTTGTTGGCTTCCTGAGTGAAAGCAGTCCACAGGTCATTGGTATCTGCATTGCCATAGGCATGGGTGTTTAGATAATTGTTCAATCCATTCCTCAATATCTCCTCACCGAGAAAATTTTCTAACATGTAAAATATTGACGCTCCTTTGTTATAGCTGATAGTGTCAAAGATGCTTTCAATCTCCGCCGGATCCTTTACCGGTACGCTGATCGGGTGGCTGCTCTTCAACCCGTCAAGGTGCAGGGCCGGCTGAATCTTGTCTAAAATGAACTGGTCGATCATGTTCCAGGACGGTGAGACATAATTAACCCCTTTGTACTCGAAGTAACTAGCAGCTCCTTCGTTTAACCAGAGGTCGTTCCACCATTTCATGGTGACCAGGTTGCCGAACCACTGGTGTGCGATCTCATGCGCTATCACCACTGCTACCCATTCATTTCCAGTTGTCGAGGTCTCGTGTTTGTCGTATAGAATCGATGTTTCTCGATAAGTTATCAGTCCCCAGTTTTCCATCGCTCCTGAAGCGAAGTCAGGGATGGCTATCAAGTCTGAAAGTGAAATTTTCATTTTTAATTGTCTAATTTTTAGTATATAATAATCTCTTTATGCGTGGATAATGAATACGAAATGTTGAAAAAAAACAGTTTATAAATAAACTTTATTATTTATAATAAGTGAAATATTTGTAATATAATAATTGCTAAAATTTGCTAAATGAAATTTTGTTCGCATGTATTATTTCCAAGATGTTTTTCATTTTGTAAGAGAGGTATAGGAAACTTTTTGAATGAAGGTATATAAATTTTAAATAATCTCAATAAGAAAACAAATCTAATGTTAGTTGTTCAATTTGCCAAAATAAATTGTTTGTATTTTTTGTACTTCTGGTTATAACTTAACAAATCTATCATAAAATGTAAACAGTTTTTGTAATACATTTTTATTTGACATCTTCTTAGAGCCCGCTTAAGTATAACATCTCTTTAATTGAAGCGTCGGATGCAATAACCAGACTTGCGCTCGGAGGCCTTGATTTCAAAATGAAAAAGTATCGAGAAAATTTTGGATTTCAATGTATTTTAA